>VIAB01004982.1:50528-61877 GCA_009801035.1 Oophaga pumilio | reverse complement strand
ACTGACGTCGCACGACTGAAGTGTGAAAGAGGCCTTAGCCTGAGCACCTTAAAAATTACTGAGAGCTTGTATTCTGTTACTGTAACAATTTAGCAGTAAAGGTAAATTTAATCAAAGGCGGGATGATTTTTTTGGTAGTTGTTGATTTCACCATTGTCTTTTGAAGGTGATAGAATTATTATTATTATTATTATTTATCATTTTATTTTGTCATTCATAAATTCAGCATACTTCCTCAATAGTACCCTGAAGGATCAGTCATTAAATTACGACATGCGGACATCTTGAAAGTAAAAATAAACCACCTCAAAGCTAAATTATTATACAATTGATTATCTTCACTGTAATACTCCTTTAAGACACTATCCAAAGGTTCAGCTGGATAAAACAGTAGAATATATAAAATGCTAAGAAAGGGATGACTATCCCTACAAAATCAATGAGCTGAATTTCATAGAATAACAGACTGATTGATATAATAGGGTGAATGCAGCATTATTGCTAAATTCCAATAATCTATTGTTACAATGAACATCATTTACAGCCTAAGCTATGAATAAATTATTGTAAAATGCCTTCCAGATAACATTGTGGAACTGATGTAGCGAAACCATTTTTTCTTTCATATTTTCTGATGCAATGTGTATATAACTTAGAGGACATGTCACCAGATCAAAAGTGGCCAGTTTTTGCTCCTATTTTAGTCCCACTGCTCAAATGAGTATGCTATGGTTCCAGAGAGACGGGCCTTTTTATTTAGCACTAAATTTTATGGTCTTCCTCAAGTAGGCGTGGCTCACAGGATTCTCTGTATTGTACATTATTACCCTGTGAACCACGCCCACTTGGTAAAGACTATAAAAACTAGCACTGGATCCGTATGGCCGATTTAAAAAAAAAAAAGAAAGAATACTCGGGGGCAGCAGGAATAAACTATAGTATGAGCAAAAACTGTCCAGTGGTTGTTGTCCAATCTTGGTGTAATTTCGGGCAAGCATTGTAACTTGTGAATCCTAACAATGTGTGATATACTCAGTTAGGATTCGGCTCTACTTGCTCATTCCGACGATTTGCATACTTGCTGTTACATGCCAACTAGATTCTCATCCATTTTTCACCAAAAGAATATTGAAACATATGAGTCGGCATGTGACCATAAATTTCGCTAGGGCTGAACAAGTCCTTTAACAAATTGTGTTATGTTAAAGGGAACCTATCATGTAAAAAAATACGCTATTAACCTGCATATATGGAGTTATTCTGCATGTTAATAGCGTTCTATAACTGCCCGGCGCCTGCATTAAGAGCCCCGCCAACAGGAGGAAATTAATAAAAGGAATCAGCCTCACTCACAAGGGTACTTCATTGCAAAAAAGTTTCCCTATTTATTATTACATGTACAGAGAGTTATTCACAAAAATGGAGATCATAAGCATAGAGTAAACTTTTTGCGGCTAATTCCTTTTATTCTGAATCATTGGAGTGTTCCAGCTCAGCCTGTACCCCACCGGACAACTGAGTGTGCATCTTATTTTTTTCCTGCAGCAGGAGGAAATGAACTTTGTTCTTCTTGGCAGTTGAGGGCATTCAGTCATATAGGCTTGGCTTCCATCACCGTTCAGTACATACTGAGCGGCAGCTGTAACCATGCCTCGACACTAATGCTGAGTTGTTTGTCAGTCAGTATCGGGGCATGGTTACAGCTGCCACTCCATATGCACTGAGTGATGACTGAAATGATGCCGGCTGTACCCCTACGACTGAAAGCCCCAGGCTTGCAGGAGTAGTAAAGTAAATTTCTTACCGGTAGCAGGGCTCTTAGTGTGAGGGTCGGGCAGCTTTAGAATGCTATTAACCTGCGCATTAACTCCATATCTGCAGGTTAATAGTGTTTTTTTACATGACATGTGGGTTGGAATCCTGACAATAGTCCCCTTATTCCAGGATGGCCTCAGGACATTTCAGGAACTAGCTACTCTGGATGTCTCTGGTGGAAGGTTTTTGTAAGCCGGGATGCATAAACGTTGTACCCTGGCTCCCATGAATTATCTTCTGGTCCGTAACCCCTCCATTGCACCAAATGTTGCTATCTTCCCCTAAATCTTCTAGAGTCCAGAATTTTATCCACAATGTACTCTTCTTCACCATGGACTTTTTCTGGTGGAGGAGGTGGCTGAGTTCTTCCTGGAAACGGGTTCTCACTGAATGGTTTGAGCAAAGATACATGGAACACAGGGTGAATTTTCAGGCTGTTAGGAAGTTTTAAACGGAAAGCAAGTTTGGTAATTTATGGAGAAAATTAAAACGGTCGTATGAATTTTTGACCCAATTTAGAAGACGATATGATCCTTTTCAGATTTTTTGTAGATAGCCAAACCTTGTCTCCAACCTGAACGGTAGGAGGAGCGTTGCAATGTTTATCTGCTTCTTCTTTATAATCTTCCTTCTGAGATTTCTGTAACTTTGTAAGTCTTTCGATAACAGCAGAAACCTAAGTATTATATGGAAGATTAGGAATAAATACTGGATGCCGGCCATAGTTAGCAAAAAATGGACTTTGGGATGTAGAACTGTGTTTGTAGTTATTGTAAGCAAATTCTGCTGTCGATAAATAGTCCACCCAGTCGTCCTGTAGGTAATAAATAAAACAGCGCATGTATTGTTCGAGAGTTTGGTTAGTTGTTTAAGTCTGGCCATTGGATTGTGGATGGTAGGCAGTAGATAAATTGACATTAATTCCTAACACTGTACAGAATTTTTTCCAACATTTTGTTGTAAACTGAACACCTTTATAAGAAATTACATTGTCAGGAATTCCATGCAGCCTAAATACCTCTGACCATTAATTTTGCGGCTTGTTCAGTGGTAGGAATCAATTTAGTTGGAATAAAATGGGGAAACTTAGTGTCAACCACCTTCTCTTGAGCAACCGCATTTATCACATTCACATTGTCAAATTCACCTTTTAACGTAAGATCCTGCATTTGAGCAGTCCCAAAATTCCCCCCCAGAAAACTCCAACTTTAAAATCTCGGCCTCATTGGTCACCGTCTCTTTCTCGTCACCAGCCAGGACACATAGGGGAACCCATCCGCCTCCGACTGCAATGAGGATTCATCATGGTTAAACTGGGTCCTGTCTGAGCCACTTTTTACCCCCGCCTTCCGCCATAAGTCCTAGAACAAGCTAAAGTCCCGCCCTATTAACACCGGGTGTAGCAGGTCTTTAACCACTCTAAACGCATGGGTCTCTGCCCCACAGTTTGTTTTTATGGTCACTCTGGCAATGGGAAAGTCCTTGTCATCCCCATGAATACAGCAGACTACCACGTGAGTTCCTGTGATCAACTGATCGGGGATTGTGGCCCTTACCAGGGTCACCAAACTCCCTAAGTCCAAGCGTCCCAACACCAGTACCCCATTTATTGCTACAGGACATGCCCGAGGCCCCTCAACGGGCTGATAGTCCATACTGCAGGCGGGGTAGGCATAGTACGAACAGCGCCTCCCTAGTCTGCAGTCCATCTATTCATAGGACGACAGGCAGCAATATGACCAGAACCGCAACATCTTCAGGAGAGCAAGTCTTTACCAGCTGCCTTTGGCAACCCCTCAGAGACCACTTGGGACCTTGCCCCCCCTTCAGTGATGGCTCTTGTATCCCTTTTCTACTTTTTTTTGGGATTTGGGCTCCCACTGGGTACCCAAGTATGGGGATGCAACACCACCTGGCTTCCTTAGGGACCGCTCGACCATCTGGTACCCGTCCACTAGATCAAACGGGTCGTTCGCATTTCGAGGGTACTCCTAAGCAACCCAGATGTGCACCGAACTAGGAAGAGAGTGGATAAATCTGTCCATTATGACCCGCTCTACCATCTGGGGAGGACTCCGGCAGCAACTACTTCTGTACCAGATGCAGCTGATCGAGCATTTGAGAGCGAAGGGGTTTCATCACCTCAATACACCCGGTGGTGGACCCTTTGCGCTCAGACAGAAATAGTCACTCCTGAGTGTTCCAGAGTGTCAGTTTTTAATTTGGAATATTCCTATGCATCTTGTAAGGCCAGGTCATAATAAGCTTTCTGAGGCTCTCCAATTAGGAGGCCATCACCTCCGCCCACTGCCACCCTTTCTCTGCCAAAAAAGTTTCCACATCATCGCCCAGAGACATTTTTTGCATCGCTCGTTATACCACCTTCTGGACATATGTGTTGTCACCTGGACTTGGGGGAGGGGCTGCCAGTCACTCACGAACGGCCTCTGCGAGGAGTTCCATCTGCTGCGTAAGCACCTCCTGTTGTTATCACTGCTGCTGCTGCTGTTGGATCTGCTGAACCAACAGTTTGTTTCTTTTCGTGCCTTTATGGCTTATGGCCGCCTTCACCCAGGAAATGCAGTTTGTCCACCGCTGTCACATATGCTTCCTGGGGAAATTGCCCGCACTTCTACCACTAACTGTGGAAGATTGGCTCACTCAGCTGCTCACAGAGGTAGACACAGGCACGTTAGTTCTGCTGGTTTATTTGAAATATGGCATAAACCACTGCAGGCTCAACACAATATACACAGGCTTTCTGGCATAACAGGAAAACAAAAGATAAAGTATAGTACAGCCCATATGCCTGCGGTGCTCCACTTTGGATACAACAACCGGGTTCAGTACGGTTTAACACAAAACACTTCTCTTTAGTTGCTAGCTACAGACACACTGAATACGGAATGACTGAGAAGGCTGACTTTTCCACCTGCTCTTCTGCTGTTAGCTTAAAAGCCTAGCCCTTAAAATTGATGATTAACCCCTCTCAGCACTTAGTATGCTGGAGCAAGCGTCCAGATTTCAAATCACTGTAGCTAATAGCCATAGTGATACATAACACCCCTTCAAGATTTTTCCAGTGACTTTGTCACACAAAGTATCATTTTTATTTAGCTTTCTATTACCTATATGCCCATATAGATGGATTAGGAGGGTTGAGCCTACTGACAGATTCCCTTTAAGAAATACAATATCCGCATCAATGGATTTATCGACTACTTATGCACTAGGAATATATAAGAATTTTTTCATGATTTACCCATGAAGAACTGGACATAGGGTATCACAAACTGTTTACCTCCAATTATAGTTGCTTTATTGTCATGAGTGCATCGCCACGAAGATCGTCGCGTTTGCACATTCTGACTTCTCACAGCTGAGTTGCTGTTTCTGTGTGTTTGGCAGTGAGGGAGTTAATTATGTCTGGCTCGGTTCTGGGACTGGGTTCAGCTTCTCCCGGCTGCAATTGATTAGTTGTTAATTGGTTTCCTTTTTATACCTATCTGTCTGCTTTGAGAGCTGCCGGTGAAAGCTTTTCATGCAGTACTCAGATAGGAACGGTTCTGTTAAGACTTAAGTTAAGAGCTCCTTAGTTGTCTAAGCTCACATTACTTAGAGTTTATATCCCAGACCATTTATGTTCCTTCTGTGTGTAAGTGTGTATGCAAGTCTGTATTTACTTTCTCCTCTGTCTGTCTTGTATGTTTTAACTGTGTATTAAACATAGATCTGCCCATGTCCCAGGTGTGGTAATCAGGTTCCTTCTAGGACTGGATTACAGGATTCAGGGTTTGATAGGAGACAGGGTTAGGTTGGAGACTTGGACCTCTGAGCCATTATCAGTACCTCCAAGGTGAGGGATTAGTTAGGACCCCAGTTTAGGGTCAGGTTAGACCCCGGTCCTCCTCTTTCCTGTGAAAGCGAAACTAGTCCTCAAGATTCTCCCACAAGTCTACAGACATCGTGTCAGGTAAATCTATTCTTTATTTGCATATTGATGTTGCTGAATTATATGTTGAATAGAGTGTTTTCCCTGTAAGAATAGTTTGCTGACATTGTGTACATATCCATCTGACTGCGTGACATTTATATTCATAAAAAAAGAATGTTAAGAACATGTAAAAATATCTCTCATGTGGCACATCTGCCTCTAACTGACCATGGGTTTCGCCTGTCAGCTTTATCCTGGGGAAAGCTTGGCATTCTTGGTCATATTATATTAGCAATGACTCCTCAAAAGTTCCTCACCCATACTAATTAATTACCTCCTTCCACAAATTTATTAGAAAAATCACCACACATTAATATAACAGCAATAAAACATCTTTAATATAATATATTTTGTGCCTCTTGTGAATAATGAATAGTAGTCATCCATATTATACAGGTCCCTGCTCTCTCACGTATGGAAGTCCCACCTCATTGGTATATGGGCTGACCTTGTTTTGAAAAGATGACCACTTTTGGTTACTCATTTATGTTACTCCTTTTTCTTTCTTGTCCTCATATAGTTGAATATTGATTTTGCCGACATAATGGCCCTATCATTATAAAATCTTGTCTTCTGTAAACAATAACATTGTTGTAAAATTTCTATCTGTATTTTTAGGTTGCAAATGCTTATGCCACTGTTTACCTCCGACCAGATTCAGAGTTTGATTTTTCTCTGTCTTTAACAGGTTGATAATGTACGGCTTTGTTAAGACCATGATACAGCTGGGACAGATCCAGGCTGGCGACTTTCACTTCACTGACTGTTTGTTTTTTGGCTCATTGATGTCTGCGACAGATCCAGGTAATTATCGTCTCGGCAATGTGCGATCGTCTCCTTCTCACTAAGCCAAGTGTATGTTCAATGCCCCTTTTGAAAATGAGCTTTATTCCCTCTGGTATGAAAATAACTATATGTTTCTGGAAATTTTTCTGGTTGTGAAAAGTGCAACCTTTTTGTTAAAAAGCTCAGTGCTGAAGGATAATTTGTAAACCGCTGTAAACATAACCAATGGTACAAGACAAAGTGTCCAATGCAATTTTGTTCTCAGTGATCCATAACCGTGTACCGTAATAGTCTGCTGCACAGCAATTTCCGAAGACTAAAAACGCATTAGTCTTTTGCTTAAAGCAGCAGCAGTCGGTCTTATATTTATTTCAGTTACTTATCTAAATATTATTTTATTTCACAAAGAATATAGTTCTAGCTATTATTCAACTATTTCATGCGCTTGTTTATGATCTGTGCTGAGCAGTAATTATATAGCCATGGGCTGGAAAGCTTGCTTACCTTCAGCTTTTGGTACCATGCATTGCCTGAGTATCAGTCACTCATTTTTTCCTGTCGTCTGCGGTTTTATGTCATTCTCTGTGTTTGTACATTCTTGTATGAGTTTACTAAATTGTTTACTTTTAGTTCTTTCTGGGGTGGTATGTGGGTCCCTTGCTCTTCAATGGATGAATTTGGCTTTTAGAAAAAAGGTAGAGTAACAAAGAGGATACATGAACAATATTCGTCATATAATGGTCAATTAGATTCCAGGGTGCTATGGTCCACTGCCCCGATTACGCCCCTGCAAATAGAACTCTACCCCTAGATTGTCCTCAGAAAGTGACTCCCGAACCTTATAATGGGCAATACCAAACTACCCCATTTCACTAGGTGTGAATGTCTCCTTAATTCCTTCACAGCATCCGCCATACATGTACAGCGCCGTGCGAGGTGCGTTCCCGCAAACTGCAGTACATGTATGGCGTGACGATTGCATGGGCTCACTTAGATCTCTGGCGCGATCAAAAGCGGGTGTCAGTGCTATAAGAAAGCGAACACCCTGCAGCAACAGCTACTAATAGTGTTAGTGCTGATTGAGGGCGTTTAACCCCTCTGATGCCGCTGTCAATAGCAACAGTAACATAAATTGGGTTGCAGAGAGAGGGAGCTCCCTCTCTGCTTCCTGCATTGTGCCGATGGTCTAAATGGCGACCCCAGGCCGAAATATGGCCGTGGGGTCACCCAGGTATGTTGGCCTCTATTTCCTGAAGAGAGGAGGAGCTGACACGATTCCTGGCTGTGTGCAATGCACAGATCTAGTGCCCTCCAATGCAAAAGCATTGAACATTGAGTATTAGGTCAGAGATCAGTGCAGGGAAAGTTAATGTTCCATCCTGGGACAAGGTAAACAAGTAAAAAAAAAGTTTAAAAATATTTAACAAAATCACAAAATTAAAAAAAAAATTAAATTAAATATTATAACAATACAAATATATATTTATGTAAAAACAAAAAGTACACATACTTGGTATCACTGAGTCCGGAGTGACCCGACCTATAAAACTGCCGCACTAGGTAACCCATTCAGTGAACACCGTAAAAATAATGCTTTCTCATCATATCGCTGAAAAAAGTGGAATAAATACAATCAAAAGTGTAAATAAAAATGGTATTGCTGAAAACGACATTTTGTCCAGCAAAAAAAAAAAGCCACCATACAGCTCCATCAGTGGAGATATAAAAAAAGTTATAGCTCTCAGAATGTAGTGATGCAAAAAAAACAATTCTTTTTTTATAAAATTATCTTTGTGAAAAAAAATGATATAAATCGCTGTAGCATCACTATGATCGTACTCACCCAAAGAATAAATTTGTCTTATCATTTTTACCATACAGTGAACAACATAAAAATAACACAAAGAAAGCAATTCCTAAATTGCTGGTTTTTGTGCATTCTGCCTGCCAAAAATAGAAAGTGATCTAAAAATGTTATGTGCCCTAAAATGGTACCAATAAAAATGTCAACTTGACCCGCAAAAAGTGACTTTGTTGTCTGAAATATAGAAAAATAATAGCTCTCAAATTATGGCAATGCAAAAACTTTGTTTTGCAAAAAAAACAAACACATTTTCTAGTGTGTTAGAGTAGCCAAACATGAAAAAAATATTTAAATATGGTATCTCTGTAATCGCACCAACCTGAAGAATAAAGCCATCTAAGCACTTACACCACATGGTGAATGGCGTAAAAAAATACCAATTCTGTTAATTTGTTCATTCTGCCTCCAAAAGATCGCAGTAGGGCTTTGCTCGCATTTATTCTGCGCACTACTCTGAGCGCTTACATCGGGGTTTCCGTTTAAATCTCAGAAATATGTGATTCAAACAGAACCTCTGGTGGAAGATTCCCTGTAATGAGGCAGATGGTGACACTGTGGACTCTGTCTGGCCTATTATCTGGCCGGGTCTGTCTTTTTAGGCATCCACAAAAGCGTGTTTGACTACAATTTTGAGCACTTCTGTAAAGGACACCGCTCAACAAAGGCCAGACTGAGTCCAGAGTATCTCTGATGACTCATTACAGTGAATGGATCCCACAGGGTTTCATCTGAACCACGTAAATGGAGATTTAGATGGAAATGTTGATGTAAGCGCTCAGCGTAGAGCGCCGGATAAATGCGATCTCAAATTTTATATAATATGTTCCCAATAAAAGCTTCAGTTCAGTCCACAAAAAAGTCCCACTCGGGTCCGTCATCTGTCAATGGAAATATAGGGGGCTTCCACATTACTGGCAGCACATAGGCTAATGTAAAGCAAAATTGTTCTTCACCCTCCAAAAGAAATTCAGCAAATTCTGCACTTCCAAATTTTAATGTCCCCCCCATTCTGAAACCCACAGGGTGCCTAAACCTCAGTTTTCATCCATATGTTTGACATTTCTGCAGTGATGAGATCCCGCTTAAATTATGGGGTCCATGTCTTCAGAAGCATGAACTGGGCACTACAATGTATCGGGCACTATAATGTACTGCGTATTACTGTATACAGGGCACTAACACATACTGGGCACTACAACGGCAGATTTGCAATTTTCACTTACCAACATCCATTGCTGCTTGTTTCTTGAAAATACACATGGACTCAAAATTTTCACTAAACCTGTAGATAAATTCCAAAAGTGGTGTAATTTCTAAAATGTGGTCAGTTGAGCGGGATTCTTCTCTTGTAGCACAAATGGCTCTGTATATGGAGTTCAGAATTTTTTCTATGATCCGGTGGTGTCTGTCTTTTTAATCGTGCATAAAAGTGCAGTCTGCAACAGTTTTGTGCTTCTCTGAAAAAAAGAACACCGCTCAACAAAAGCCAGACAGAGTCCAGAGTAACTCTGCTGCCTCATTATAGTGAATGGACCCGTCGGCCGTTTCATCTGAATCACGTCATTCAAAGATTTAGATGGAAACCCTGATGCAAGTGCTCATTGCAGAGCACAGGATAAGTATGATACAAAATGTTATAGAAAATGTTCCTGTGACGCTGAGTCATCTCGAACAGAGAAGCCATGAGATGGGATAGTCAAGGAGTCTGAGATCAAAAGCCAGGAGGGTACGTCATAAACAGAAGAGATAAAGGCTTAGTCAGGTAACATTCCGAGGTGAGAATACCAGGAGATAGCGGATCAGAGCAGAACGGGGTTAAATAGTTGGTCAGAACTAGGTCCAATATCAGGCAATGAAAGATCAACAAACAGAATGCAAGGCACAGAGAGACAAACCACACAATAGCTGAATGTGCATCTGGCAGAGGTCTGGGAGTAGCTGCCCAGTTAAATAGCCCGGCAATTACCTGGGATAATGAACACCTGGAGACAGCCAGCGCCTCACAGTCTGATTGGATGGCTGAGCTGTAAATCAATACACCGACAGCTCGGCACGCCACTGTACCAGATTAGAAAGCTGAGCTTTCAGTATCTGCATCCCAGACACACTGAGGGGTGGAGCCATGACAGTTTCCAAGAAAAGCTTCAACTCAATCAATAAAAAAAAAGTCTGTCAACAGAGCTATTGGGGGCTTACACTAATATCCAGTACTGCTTGTTTCTGGAAAACACCCATGGAGTTCAAATTGTCACTATACCTGTAGATAAATTCCCAAAGGGGAATAATTTCCAAAATTGGGTCACATGTGGGGGAATTCAGCTCTTCTGGCACTTAAGGACTCCGCAAACTATTCTACGATAATTTTTTTCCAAGAGTCAAATAGTGCTCCTTCTCTCCCAAGTCTCGCCGTGTGGCTAAGCAGTACTGTGCAGCTGCATATTGGGTATTGCCACCTTCAGACAAAATTCTGTGAGAAATTTTGGTGCCATTTAACCGATTTTCTCTTGTGAAAATGTAAAATCTAGGGCTAAAACAAAATTTTGCAGTGAAAATGTGTAACAAATGAAAGCGGAGGCAGAGATGGTGAAGTTCACATTCCTTTTTTATTTTTAAAGTGGAACCTCGGGACCACGGTCCGGGGGGCTTCGAAGGGGGCATAACTAGTGAGCCCCGGGTACCCGTAGTAAGGCCCCTCGAACAGGACCAGAGTGGAATACCCAGAGGACACAGATGCTACCTCCAGTTAGACCCCGGACACGTGGCAGCTGTCCCAGCGGGACAAAAAGAGGTAACAGATTTAATGGGAGAGACCGTAGAGAGGTGGACACAGATGAGGAAGGTCCTGGTTATTATTATTCAATTTTATAGCGCCATTTATTCCATGGCGCTT
>VIAB01004981.1:84598-98597 GCA_009801035.1 Oophaga pumilio | reverse complement strand
TATTTTTTGCAATTTCTCCTCAGCTACCGAAACATAACAGTCGGGGCTCCTTTTGCATCAATTACTGCATCAATACGGTATGGCATGGAGACAATCAGCCTGTGGCTAAAAAACGCTTTTTTTTTTTGCAAAAAACAAGTTTCTGCAACACCATATTTTGAGAGCTACTATTTTATATTTTTGCTGGCAGAGTCATATAAGGGCACTGTAAGATAGCGATTACTGAGTGCATTGGGGACACTCGCTTGGCACGGGATTACCGTAGACAGGCACGATTTTGCACACAAAATAGTCTGTTTTGGTTTATTCCAGCATCATAAACCACACAAAATATGAACAAAGGCAAAACAGTCTTGTATCAGACTGATGAACCTTTTATGTCCATAGTAGAGCTCCGCTCTCTCAGGCCTGTGGGCACACAGGTTGTGCCATCTCCAGCATGCAGGCTCTATAGCATAAACACAGTCTCTCACTGACCCCGGTCAGCATAACACGGATTCAGGTCCTCTCTCTCTAAGCTTCCAAAGTGTTGTGATCAATTTTTATTACGGCATTTAGGGGTTTAACAACGGGGGGCA
Source organism: Oophaga pumilio (assembly GCA_009801035.1). Lineage (NCBI taxonomy): Eukaryota > Metazoa > Chordata > Amphibia > Anura > Dendrobatidae > Oophaga > Oophaga pumilio. The sequence goes on along the minus strand of VIAB01004981.1, from coordinate 98,019 downwards.
GTGCGGGCACTGCTTAGGATACTAGTCACTACTCACGGACAGGCTGCCAGCAAGGCTGGGTAATCAAAAAGTTCAGAGGACAAAAGCCAGGAGGGTACTTCAAAGACAGAGGGGTGATACAAATGAATAGTTAGGTCACGGTCCATGGGTTAAAATCCAGGATGGTAGATAGGATCCTGTGTCAAATCGACCTTCCAGCATATGAATCTGGAGTACTAATTCTATGGTGCAGCCACAAGTTGCAACGTCAGCATATAAATCCATAGTGCTGCTGATTCTGTGCTACAGCGACCAGTAGCCACTTCAGCATGTAAATCCTTTGTGCTAATTGTGTGGTCCAGCCACCAATCCACATTTCAGCATCTAAATCCTGTGTGCTAATTGTGTGGACCAGCCACCAGTCCACATTTCAGCATATAAATCTTTGTGCTAATTCTGTGGTCCAGCCACCAGTCCACATTTCAGCATATAAAACTTTTGTGCTAATTCTGTGGTCCCACCACCAGTCCACATTTGAGCATATAAATCCTTTGGGCTAATTGTGTGATCCAGCCACCAGTCCACATTTCAGCATCTAAATCCTGTGTGCTAATTGTGTGACCCAGCCATTAGTCCACATTTCAGCATCTAAATCCTTTGTGCTAATTGTATGGTTCAGCCACCAGTCCACATTTCAGTATATTAATCTTTTGTGCTAATTCTATGGTCCAAACACACTACAGTATCTCGGCAAATAAATACTGATTGTTAATTTAGTGACATGTGACTGATAGGTCTGGGCCTAGGTTTGTAAAATAGCTGGCTAAAAGAGAGGAAATGTACATCCAACATGAGTGGGAAAAAGTGAGGTTGTGGTAGAAAGGGGGACAGTTCTGGTGTTTGAGGTGTACGTGGGGTAGGTGGTAATGTTAATGAATGCTCTATTGAACAAACACCGGCTAATCCTATCCAAAGACAACTAACAACTTCAGTTACTGGATGGGCTACTCAACTCCCTTTATTTGGCAGCTGCACAGCAGTAAACCTTGTAGATGAGGGCCAGAAATGAGCATGTGCTCCAGTGGATGGCAAGCACTGGACCAAGTGGACTCTCCTCTTCTTCCTCCACCTTAACATCACACACAGTAGAGTCCTTCTCAGAGGTGGCACCACAATTACCCTTGTTTCACACCCCCGTGTCACTCTCCAACCGCCCAACTGACTGTGGGGAACTACAGATGAGCGAGTGTGCTGAGCTGGTCACACTTTATTCCATGGACATCGGAGGTCTGTTCCAAAGATTCACAGACTCAAGAGGAGGAAAGCATCTGCACCGATGCCCAAATTTTTTTTCAGTTGGATCTGGGGTCAGATGAAGTAGGGTCCTAGCAGAATCCAGACACTCGTCAGCAGACATTAACCCCCGGAGTGAAGCAACCATGACAAGCACTGCATTATCAGCCACAACTCTGGCTGTGGCCAGTAGTGGTCGCAGAACTACCATTTCCAGGGGAGGCAAGGGTGGCCTAACCTGTTCCTTTTTTGAGACTGCTAAGGAGGACCCAACTTACATTATCTGCCAAATTTGTAAAAAACAACTCAGTAGAGGCAAAAATTCCAATACTTTGACTACTACATTCATGAAACGGCACATCCGTAATCAAGATGCACTAGTCTGGGAATGTCACTGCGTTAAAATGTGGCCTAGCGGGCCTCGCCAACTACTGGCCGTCCTATCAAGCGAATCTGCTGCTTCTTCCTCCTCCGTCACCTTGGCAAGTGTTCTCACACAGATCTCCGGCAACAGAACCTCTACTTGATTACCCGATACAGTCATGGTGAGTGAAAACCCATCATCTGTTACTGAAGTGGATATGCTTGCTGTTTTTTAATAATCTCAGACCCCGAGCACACCACATTTATCTCAATCAACCATAACATCTCTGCCTGCACTTCACTCACAGTCCAGCAGTTTGTCATGTACACCCTTCCCCACTCTCTCAGCACAGCAGCCAGCCCTCGGTCTCTCAGTTGTGGTCACGTGTCATCAACTTGCATCGCTACAGAGGTCTTTCGGCCTACCAGTTAACCGGTTGATATGCAATGTGCCGACATGATGGAATTCCACTCTGCATATGTTGCAGTGACTGTGGCAGCAGCAATGAGCCCTGTGCCAATGCAGTACAGACGTGGAGAAAATCACGTTAGTGGAGTGGGCAGAGATGGTGAACCTCTGCACCCTTCTGCACAGTTTCGAAATGGCTACTAAGATGGTTAGTGCTGACGATGCCGTCATCAGCATCACTATTCCGGTCATCTACATGATGGAGCACACTTTGAATAGTCTGAGGGAGGTGGTGGTCCAAGAGGGAGAGGAGGAAAGGATAACAATATCTCTAAGTTCTGGACTGTCTTCGCGCAGTTGGGTGCCATGGGAGGGTGGATTACAGAGATCGAGGGGGGCTCATTGCCCAGACAAGCTGTTAGTGAAGGTGCAGGAGCCGAGGAACAAATGGAAGAGGTAATTGGCGCAAAACAGTCAGGAGATGAAGAGGATAATGATCCCCTCTCTTTTGTCCATGGTTATTGGCAGGTGATGGAGGAAGCAAGCTTGAGTGTTACCCCGCCAACAACACACCATGGACTTGAACCTCATGGAAGCGCCTGACACATGAGTGCCTTCTTGTTGCACTATCTGCAACCTGATGCCTTTATTGTTAGGATTAGAAATAGTGCTGACTGGGGGGGCGGAGCTAGCCGGCAATGTGAGAAGAAGCTGGACCGAGGAGCTCCGGTGAAATTATCTTTCATTATCCTGAGCTCTGAGGGGTCTGGACAGTCTCACTGTCTTCCTCTGGGACCCGCGGTGCTGACAGGCGGTGACCGGGAGATCTGCGGCAGAGATCTCCGTCATTATGAGGAAGACGAGGCCAGGGAGAGGGAAGGAGAGAGGAATTCAAGATGGCACCGCACATCAGCGTGGGCTGACAGCCGGGAGGTGTGCGGAGGAGAAGAGAAGGGAAACAGCCGCAAGGATGCAGAAATATGTGCGATCCCCCACCACTGGCTCTCCTACACACTGCCAGCAGGTAAAGGCTGGATTAGAGAGAGATGCGGGACAGATGGAGGTGGATGGCTCCCAGGAGACACAGGGGGCAGGGGACGTCATAGAGTCTCAGGCTGGGGAACAGATGCAGGACCCTGTGCTCATGGCCACTGTGGAACAGGCTGATAATCCTCCCACCCTCACTGATGTTCTGAATGCTGTGTCAAGGGGGAACGCAGTGCTAGCCCTGCAGATGAAAGACATTAAAGATGAGCTGAGGAATGTGAGGCAGGACATTAGATCCCTAAATGACAGCACCACTGAGCTGGAGGAGAGACAGAGTGAGGTGGAAGGTGTATTATGCCCTGTCAGAACACGAGTTGAACAATACGGCAAAGTAATAGATGCACTCAGAGCCAAGCAGGATGATTTGGAAAATCGGATGCGCCGCAATAATGTGCGTATAGTGGGGGTCCCAGAAATGGCAGAAGGAAATAGAGCTGTGGCATATTTTGAGGATTGGATTCGCAAATCGTTTGGGAATAATGTGCTGTCCCCATTGTTTGCAATAGAAAGAGCCCATAGGGTCCCCACTAAACCTCAGCAGCCTGGGGCACAGCCACGCACTGTCTTGATCCAAATCCTTCATTATATGGATAGAGACGCCATCTTGAGAGAGGCTAGAGACAAGACTGACCTAACAATAAATGGGCAACAAATTTCTTTGTATCGGGATTTCTCCATTGAAGTTCAAAATAAGACACGGCAATTTCAAGATGTTAAACGCCGGTTGCAATCCTTAAAGGTGCCTTATTCAATGCTGTACCCAGCCAAGCTGCGAGTGGCTGCTATGGGCGCTACCCATTTCTTCGAGTCTCCGAGGGATGCAAGGGATTGGCTGGATAAGAATGAGAAAACATTGCGTCATTCGGAGACTTGAGTCTGTTTATCCTTATGTATGATCTACTTCATGATAATGGATCTGCACTAAATGACCTTTGGGAGTTTTTTCAAGATACATCCCTCTGGATTGACTGTCGGTGGAGAAATGATGGATCTCCCCTTCTGCCCTGTTGTACACTTTAAGTCCGCTCTGGTGGTGCATGAGGGCTACAGAGTGGAAAGAATTTTTTGATGGTTTCTTAATCCTTCCTTTTCTTGTTTTTTTTTTTTAAAAAATTTATTCTCTCCATTCTGCATTACGTCCATGAATATGCGAAAATATTTGGATAACGAGGACTCCGGCAATATGGGGAGCGAACTGGGACTGTGGTATGGAGAGGATTTGTTTTTCTTTTCCCTTTTTTTGTAGCTCCTGATTGCTGGCGGTGACAAACTGCTAACAATGCTTCCCTTTTTCTGGAGAACTGATGGTTAGTGGTCTGGACTCTCGCGCTAAGCGGAGAAGAAGACCTCCGGCCTCCAGTACTATGGTTAAATGGAGTATTGAACTGGGGTGGGCATGTTGGGAATTGTTTCTATTTTCTCTCAATTGTCTCTTGAAGTATGGGGTTATTGCGGCTAGGTATATGCGAGAAATGCTTCCTCACGCTGCTCTATTGTTTTTATGTTTCATAAGTAGGTACTATGGCTCGAAACCTTAAAATATTGACGTGAAATGTCCGGAGCCTGCATGAGCTGACTAAGCGTAAAGCAGTGCTTGACTATGTAAAATCTTCGCATGCGGAAGTGATATGTTTGCAGGAAACACATATGACAAAGGATAGACTTCAATCTTTGCATCCTCGATGGGTTGGGAAGTGTTTTCATTCCACCTTTTCCACTTATTCTAGGGAAGTGAGTGTGCTGTTTAGAAAAAATGCTACGTTCTGTGAATCTGATTCCAAAATAGACGTGGATGGTCGGTTTGTATGTTTGAGGTGCAGATTGAATGAAATTGAATGTTTGATTGTAGCTCTTTATATCCCTCCTCTGTATTCTGAAACAGTGTTGACACCCTTCAGGAGATTGTTGGATGAGGTGGAACTGGTGTATTTATGGCGACGAGATAATCCACGAACAAGATTGTACTCATGCATGTCCCTCTCTCATGGCTCGCTATCCAGGATTGATATGATACTGGGTAACCCACAGGCAGTTCGACTGTCCAGAGGAGTCGAGTATCAACCTAGAGCCTTGTCGGATCACTCCCCTGTTATGGTGACATTTAACTGGGAAACTGGCGGGAGGGGGGAATGGGCACCATGGTCATTTAACGCATTCTGGTTACCTATTATTCAGGCAGGTGCTAGGATTCCTGACTTGCTAAAATAAATTTTTGTTATTAATGAGGGTACAGCCCCCAGGGAAATAACATGGGATGCGTCTAAAGCCTACCTGAGAGGATTGTTGATCTCAGAAGTGAATAGAGTTAAAACTAAGTCTAAAGAATATGGGGAACTCCTACAGAAGGAAGTTATCTCTGCAGAACTGCAATACTTGAAAACTCTGTCTGATACACATTTTAACGTATTAAAGGACGAGGAAAAACGATCAGCCCAACATAAGCTTTCAAAAGCTGCAGATAAACAATATTTATATTGTATATATATATATATATATATATACTGTATATATATTTTTTGGAGGATTGTTTTTTGTTCCTGACCTTTGTAACATCATTTGATAGGATTGAAGGCCCTGCAAATCTTGGGTAGAAAATTGTTTGGATGAACTTTCTATAATTATAAACAGTAAAAACTACAGTTTATTATTTTCATGGGTAAAATTATTAAATTATGGAGAAATGTTTCTCTTTTTAGATATGCTCTAATGGTTGCAGCTTTAGCAAGAGCTATTGAAGATTGGATACTTTTCTTGATCCCTTTCTCCAAAACTGTTATGTTCTTTATAACATTACTACTGTACATGGGAGTTACAATGATTCAAATACAATAAGCAATTAAAAATGAAAAATTAGAGCAAATAACATTGTATTAATGCATAGTGTAGTGAAACAGTGTAGTATGGTGCATGGAATGACTTGTACAATCTTATTACACACATATTAGTTTTGGAAAATTAGCCATAGCGAATGTAGAATAAATATAAATTATTAGACTAATTTAATATTCCATGTGATGATTATGATAATAGGAAAGGGAAGATACTTGAATATTAATCTGCAAAAAATGAAGCTGATTTGTAAACATCCTAATTTATTCCTGGAAAATGCAATTATTTTAAATGTTGGGGAGGTCACTGTCAGACAGAGAAAATCAGTTTTATAGAAGTAAAGGATGGTTTTGACAGATGGAAGTAGGAGTTTTGGCAAAAGCATACTATGTAGAGATAAACTTGCTAATGCGGGGATGAAATCACAGTGGCATACCATGTAATTCTGATTTTTCTTGAGCGTATTACAAAATAAAATACTTTTAAAGCACAAACAAAATTAATGAGCAATTTTTTACTTCTAAGATTTTACTTTTAGAAATCACTGACTTTATTTCACTTTAAGATAATTGCATTTTTATATTTTCCCAATATTTCTGCAAAAACCTTAATCTAATAAATCTTAATAAAAGTAGATTTGCTCCTTAGATACAAACATATGAGCAAAACCAAAGTGCCACTGCAGACTATTCACTGTTTTTCCTGAAAAATTACAGCAAATATACATGTACCTGGTAATATAACTAACCCCAATTGTGTAAAAAGGCCATGACTTTTGTACAAGGAAAAGCCATGTGTTTGACCATTATTGATTTGTCCCATTTTTGGTTACAGACTATTCAATGGGGATACTGGATCCTTCAATTAAACAATAATGGTTAAACACATGGCTTTAAATATTTAACAAATTATACGTTAGGATATTTGATGAACTAGCTTGTAAGCAAAGCACATAGCTAATTGTATAGTAGAGATAAGCAAATCAGCTGAACTTGGCAGATTCGGTCAATTTTGGCTGGAAAATACAATTTTATTCTGCTTCAAATTTATTCACTGATAATTGAATGTGCCCAAATTGGTGGTAAAAATACATTTATTCTTTGAAGTGTTTCCAGAACCAAGAGCAAAATAAATGGTAAGATTAAAAAATAAAAAAAATATTATACTCACCTCACTCCACCGCTCGCCTGTCCTACTGAAGCATCTCTGAGCCCATCATCAAGCTATATATATATGGCACTGACTATCTCTTACAAGGCACCATGACATATGTCCCCCCATGATGTCATGATTTAATTTACAAATAGAGATGGGCAGACCCCTGAATGTTCGGGTCTGGCGGATTCGGCTAAAGAGTTAAGAAAAAGTTTGGGTAGTTTGGGTAGCAGAACAGTACCTGGAACCGAACCCAAACCTGGACGCCCATTCACTTGGATGAGGGGCCCGAACAACCTGTGTGCAAACCAGAGCAGCAAGCACTGCTTCTGATGACCCCATGCCGTTTTTTAAAAAATATTGATTTAGATAATTAAAAAAAACAGCGCGGGGGACCCTTCTGTGCTTGATAACCCGCCTTGCTGAAGCTGACAGCTTATGGTTGCAGCCCCCCAGCTGTCAGGTTTGTCTGGTTGGTTATCATAAATAAATGGAACCCATGCTGTTTTTTTAAATTATTTATTTAGTGCGAAGATGCCGGCTCCTGCTCTCACTGTTATTAGTGGCAGCAGGCGTCGGCTGAGGAGAGCAGTAGTCACATAAGCCGACCCCAGTGACCTGAGGTAAACTTTTTACCTCCAATTACAGCTGCGGGCTCATGCTGACATTTGACAGCGTGGGAACCGCAGCTGTCTGACCGCCGGTAATTATTTTACCGCTGATCAGAAGCGGTGTTTGCTGTCATGCACAGTGGTCGGAGGGCTGAACCAAACAGTAACATGAACTTCCTGGTGAAGTGTGTGTTTGGTGTCCAAGCCCGAACAGTAGGTGTTTGGTACGGACCCCAAACTTAACTGTTCGGGTTCGCCCATCTCTATTTACAAACTCACATTATTAGGCCTCACATGACCCAAGTTGAGAGTAAAGTAGGCAGTGCTCTGTTCTTACAATCACAAGCTTGAGGAAGGAACTGCAGTTCCATCATATCTTCACTTCCTTAGTAAAGAAATTGAGGAAAACAGTCAGCTCTGCTTATTTTATCTCAATTATTTGTTCCAGCAACAAGAGGAACAGATATTGTCTAAGGTTTTGACTTGTGCAAAGGTTTTTTTCAAGGAAATCTGTGGTGTGTGAGAGCCAACCTGTCAAGGTAAGTGAAGTGGCGGTACTATTGTTCATGAACTCCTGGAATAGTACCACTGCTTCACTTATTATGACAAGTCTAACGCTCACACAGATGTCCTTGATAAAGACATTTGCATAGGTCAAAACATTGGATGATATCTGTTCCTCTTGCTGCCGGATCAAATTAATTAATTCTTTATTTTCATCTCCTTTTATGCTCACAAGACGTGATGGCTTTGTGCAAGGATTTGGTCAGCTCCACAGTTAATACTGAAGAGAAAAAGACTGGAATTGGAGGGAGGGATCCAGTGGAGGACCAAGCTTAGGTGGCGGGGGAGGGTTTTAGTGAGTATTATGTGTGTATATATATACATATACAGTACAGACCAAAAGTTTGGACACACCTTCTCATTTAAAGATTTTTCTGTATTTTCATGAGTATGAAAATTGTACATTCACACTGAAGGCATCAAAACTATGAATTAACACATGTGGAATTAAATACTTAACAAAAAAGTGTGAAACAACTGAAAATATGCCTTATATTCAAGAGAATGCCAAGAGTGTGCAAAGCAGTCATCAAAGCAAAAGGTGGCTACTTTGAAGAACCTAGAATATAAGACATAATTTCAGTTGTTTCACACTTTTTTGTTAAGTATATAATTCCACGTGTGTTAATTCATAGTTTCATAGTTTCAGTGTGAATTTACAATTTTCATAGTCATGAAAATACTGAAAAATCTTTAAATGAGAAGGTGTGTCCAAACTTTTGGTCTGTACTACTGTATGTGTGTATATTTTAACCCCTTCATGACCCTAACAAGAATCTAGCAAAATGGCAAATCTGAATTACTGCTGAAATTCAAAGCAAATTCGATTCATATTGAATCGTCTTGCTCATCTCTATTGGGTACCCTATGTATTTTAGAAAATGGAAACGGACTGAAATTTAGTATACATGTGTTCAAGGCACAAAAAATACGGTAGTACTTTTTTTAGTGTTCCAGTTTGATTCCTAGAAACTACAATTAAATAACTTTTCACAAATGTAATATGACATGACCATCACTATAAATGGCCCAATGATCAGTTTTCAAAACTAAATTGTAATACTATTGGAGGTGGAGTGCTGAACAGTAGTAGAGTACATTCAGTCCTTGATCCAGTAAGTGTTGTGCTTCTTTACAAATACTCAACCATGCAAAAAATAATATGGACATATGAACACTTTCTTCTACACACCGTGCTCATACACCCCCTGTATGAATGTGAGTTTGTAAACTATACACAATACAAACTTTTAACTCTTTCTTTATTGTATTACATGAGATAGCTACACACCATCATACGCATCCTGAATTCACTTTATTGGCCTTCACACAGCATGTGGCAACACACCTCTGCATAGAAGCTGCAGAAAAACGTCCCAATTAAAAAATGCGTTACAGTACTGTTGTCAGGAGAAAAAAGGGGTCATCTACTCAGGAAAGAAGAAATGCTAAGCACAATGTAAAGTAGGTAGCACAGTGTATGACTCATTCCATTGTGCGGAGCTTACTAACAATATAGTCTGACAAGGGCGAAAAAGGTATAAAAACAGCAGACGCAGAATTACTTACTGTGCACAAAGTTTCAAACGTTTTTGCTGATACAAATGATCCATCAAGGCCAAACAGAAATATAGATGCGTAGGATAGCATTCCTCCAAGGATAATAAGGTTGTTCATGTAAGGACTGGACATCTTTATTAACCTGTCGAAGAGAACACATATATATGCTGGATGATGAAAGAATACATCACTTCAATTATACAAACAGCAGTCTATCTAATTGTCTACATATCTTTTATCTATCTATCTATCTATCTATCTATCTATCTATCTATCTATCTATCTATCTATCTAGCTATCTAACTGTCTACATATCTTTAATCTATCTATTTATCTATCTAATATCCACATACAGTATCTAATGTCTATTTGCCTATTTAATATTTATCTATTAATCAATCTACTCTAATATCTACTTATCTATCAAATATCTATTTAACTATCTATAACTATCCCAATATATTAAACCCAACAAAAATGCTTCACATAGGGCCATATCATAATAAACAACATAATCTTTATTAAGAAAAACAATAAAACAGTAAAAACAAGGCAGATACCACAAAGTACAGGACAGAAGGTGGGTATACCCAGGAGCGCCCTCACAAAAAGTATGCATACATACAAAGAAGTTATATGTGATACCAAAGTTGGTATTATGCTATTATGCACATCAAAATATGGCACTATCCATCAACATAGTATAAACAGTAGTTCACCCGCTATATGCAACGAGAAGCACATAGAAACTGACATTATAAAAAATGGATCCACAAATAGCTGAAGTCACATATAGCAGTATATGAAAAAATGTGCCCGTAGTTGCAAGGAACGGATATAAAATGCTTGCACAATAGTAATTCAAATACTAGTGCTACATAGCATAAAGCATATATTAGCCATTAAGGTGTAAATGCATAAAAAAGGTATAGTTACCTAGAGGTCACACCCGGAGGACCCACCACACCCGACACGCGTTTCGCTATGAAATGCTTCATCTGGCTTTGCAGCCCTGTCTGTTCTGGCTGGATTCGATGGCCAGATTGTGGGCACTGAGTCTATAACGGCTCAGGATATGGCAGTCTCTTCGGTTCAGTAGTTTGTCCAGATATGGAGCCAGTCTGTAGTCTCTCTGTGGTCTCTGGTACATGGTCAGTTTCTGTGAGGTTATGATATCGTTCCTCCTGTAACTGATATACCTCTCCGGGCTCTTTTCTACCAACTACCTGATTCTGGCTTTTGTCAGGCTGTTATGATTGGTGTTTTGGTCCGGTTGGGTTTGGGTGAGCTGTTTTGGAGGTCCTGGTTCGTGTGCATTATCTATATGTTGTAGGGCTTTATGTTGATGGGAGCTTGGATTGCTACTATGTAGGTGAGCCCAAAATGACAAGCGCCCTCTTCAGAACTGCTAAGTGCAGAGGGAATATGCCCATCCCAGACCAACAGGCACTGTTGGAGATGCCCAGATGAGCCTGGAGAAGGTGCTTACAGAATTCCATGTGGAATATTTCTGTTGCTCTGGAATCCCACCTTGACCAGTCTGGGTATGTGTGAGGACCCAAGACTTTACTGCCATATGGGAGGATTGGGGTGATGATGGCATCGAAGCCAGACCCTCACTGTTGGCTTCAGAAGGTAGAGTTTCCTTCTGATGGCCTAGAAGGTTTTGCAGTCCTCGTCCTTCAGGGTCTCTATGGCTTGCTTGAAGCTCCTCTGGAACATCAAGATATTGGTTTTATTTGGGTTGATCGGTAGTGCCCATGTGGAGCTGAATTTCTCCAAGATTTTTAGGTTGTCTTGGAGGTCTTTCGTGGTTGGTGACAGCAGCAATAGGTCATCTGCATTCAGTAAGAATTTCACCTGGGCATCATGGAGTGTGACAACTGGTGCTGTGGAAGATTTCACGGCAATGGCCAGCTCATTGATGTAAATGTTGAAAGGCGTTTGGCTTAGGTTGCAGCCCTGTATGACTCTGCGGCTCTACTAGAGATCAGTTATTCTTCTACCATTCACACGCATTCTGCAGCCTTTCTCAGTGTAGGAGCTTTTTATGACATTATCATTCCTCCTATTCCGCTCTCAAGCAGTTTCAGAAATAAGCTCAGGTGCCATACTGAGTCAAAGGACTTTTTAAAGTCTGCAATAGAAGCGTAGCTCTTCTCATGCTTTGTGTTGTTGTTGTGGCTCTGAAAGAGGCTATGCAGTGTGTAGATGTGATCGGTAGTGCCATGGTTTGGCATGAACCTTGCTTGGCTTTTGCTGAGGATGTTGTGCTTGATGAAGAAACTGAGGATCCTCTTGTTCAGGATGCTGTTGAACAGTTTTCCCGGGTTGCTGCTGACATATATGCCTCTGTGGTTGGCAGGGTGATACCTGTCCCCACTCTTGTGGATGGATGTGATCACGCTTTGGTTCCTGGTTCAAGGGAAGTAGCCAACACTCAGCACAATATTGAACAGTTTAACTATTTCTGCCTGTATTTCTGGTGGGCTGCACTTCACCATTTCTATTGGGATTTTATCCAGGCCACGGGCTTTCCTACAACTCATGGAAGATATTTTATCTGAAACTTCCTGTAATGTCATTGGTGTATCCAGAGGGTGATGAAAGTTGTTGACTTTTTAATCCATTGCCTTTAGCTTTGCCTTCTTTTTTTCTGTTCTAGGCTTAGTCCTTCCTTCAGGATGTCTTTATAGAGGTCTATGAAGTACTGGAGCCACATGTTGCCGTTTTGGATTTCTATGTTGTTTTCTTGCTTTTTGTACCAATGTGGTTCCATAGTTTCCTCCAAGATTTGTCTTGGAGGGTGTATTGGAGTTGGTTAAATTTGGTAGAGTTGTAACTCTGCTTCGTTCCCTTGAGGATTGTTTTGTACTGCCTTTGTATGATGTCATAGGCATCCCTCAGACGCAGGTGGTTGAGGTCTCTGTGTTTCTTGTTTGAGGCTGTTCTCAGGATCTTACATACAGCTTTGCATTCTCTGTCAAACCAACCATTGATCTGTTTTTCTTTTGGCCTCTTGTAGTTGACTTTTTTAAAATTGGACAATTTAGCCATGGTGTAGAATATTTCATTGCCATGGAGTAGAATATATGATTGAGATCTTTTGCAGCTTGACTTACTTCTTCTGGGTTTGGCTTGCACTCATAGTTGTAGAAGTTGTGGAGTCTTCTTGGAACCTCTTTATATTTTGTTGCCAACATCTTGGACCATTTATAGGATTGAGGAAGGTTGAAGAGGCTATAGGGCTGAGGTTTTTGTGAGGATGGTTTCTTGTAGATTTCATGTACAGAAGAAGTTGGCTGTGATCTGATAGGAGCGTTTGTGGAGTGACTAAAGGAGCTGATATTTGCCAGGTCCATATCTGTAGTGGCATAATCTGTTACACTCCTTCCTACATGGGAGTATAGTGTACACCTTCTTAGAGAGTCTCCCTTGGCGAGGCCATTAAGAATATGAAGTCCCAAACTTCTACATAAGTTCAGTAGCTTTTTAGCACTTTTGTTGACTGTACTGTCATAGCTGTTTCTCTCTGTGACTACTGAGTTGAGGCCGTCAATCTCTGCTCCAAATAGACGGATTTTGGTAAGAACTTACCTGTAAAATCCTTT
>VIAB01004979.1:99966-112648 GCA_009801035.1 Oophaga pumilio | reverse complement strand
ACTGCTTTATGACCATATCAAAGCAGAGCTGAACTTTGATGTGGTCATTGATCAGTCGATCTTGTACATGGAAAAATTAACTTTCTCCATTCTGACAGTTTGTGATATCGGACCACACTCGGATGTCATCTGAGTGCGGTCCAATTTGTTCCTGGACCCATTGACTTGCATGGCTGATTTTGATCTGAAAGTGAAAAATCCCAGAGAAGTGACTGACCCCAGAGACTCTCACAGGTATGAGCGCTTTCTGAGAAAACCGCAGATGGTACTCGTACATGAAAATCAGATATATGAATGAGCCCTATCCCTTGAAGCTTACTGACAGATTCTTAGTTAACAAATTCTGCCAACAGCAATGTGCAGCAAAACAAAGCCTGTAAAATACAAACAGTGCAAAATTCTTAGTAAAATGTGTTTTAGCAAAAGTAAAAAAAAATAAATAGCCTCTGGGGATGTCCATATGCTTTAGGATTGCACCCTTGGGCAATATTAATAGATTGCGCACGCAGTCCCATAAAATCGTTGCACGGTCTCAGCTCATTGTCCCTATCTGCATGAGATCTAAACTATTATTAGCACACATATATAATATTCTCTTTGTTATTTGTAGTTTGCCTTCGAAACAAATGGCTGGGGAGCAACACTGGCTAATAAGCTTGTAAGGTGAGTGCAGGTTACCTAGGACATACAGGGGTGACGTGTTATCATGGCAGCCCGGACCACCGCTCACCAGTCTTTCCTGTCCGCCAGCATTTACTGTACACATCAATCATGCAATTCTGAAGCCCTCATTTTATCAAACCGGCGTAATTGACGGAAAAAGCTCCATGAATACGACATTTTGTGACCTGTTCCCGATGCAGGACGGGTATATAATGCGGTTTATCTCTTTTTGCAGAAAGTGTGATGTACTCAACCGCGGCCTGTCAGGGTACAACACCAGGTGGGCTAAACACATCCTGCCCAAACTCATCCCTAATAGTTCCCATGCTGAGAACATTGCTGCCGTTACCATTTTCTTTGGCGCCAATGACGGTTCGGTAAAAGGTAAGTTCACTTTATGAGACATCATTGTACATGGCTTCTTCTAGAAGTACCAGATATACTATGCTCTGTTAGGAAGGAGGCTGAGTCACGGGCTGTGGTTCTGTGCCACGTGGCTGACTACCATGCAGCAAAGCAACAATCGTTTTATTTCAATTTTGCAATGCTGGTATCGACTATTTGGTTTCTGCAAGTGAGCAGAAAGTGAGCCTCTCCGCTTCCTGTCTCCGGGGGCACGGTATGCTCCTGATGATTGACTGTCTGGACCAGTGACAGGGTTGTATTTCTGACCCAAACTGTGATCGCTGATTCTGCAACCAGTCTCCGTATCAGAAGAGCGTGAGGAAAATGATCTTGGCTGGATCCATCAGAGCAGCGCTAACAAGTGCAAGCTCCTTGGCTAGAAGACGGGCCACCTCTCATAGGCTGCAGCAGTGGCCGGTAACCTAGGTAGCAAATTTAATAAAAGGTGAATACCCATGTGCCTGGTTCTCCCTATTTGCTTTGAGGGGATCCAGAAAAGATTACCGGGGAGGTGGGGTTGGTCGACCTCCACCATCGTCCAGGTTTTTCACATCATATGTCTCTCAATTTCGTCCGACTTTCCTGATGATCCCTAGAAATGTCTCCTCTGTTCTGCTCCATTCTCCTTTACTCTGTTATTAATCTCTCCAGACTCTGCCCGCAAAACGTCCTTCACAAGTAATGAGGATGCCCCGTGCTGGGCACAAAGCTCCACCGCTCAGCGCCATGCTGGGAATTATACACAATTACTTTTCATTTTCTGTTCTTTTACCTCCGTTTACATAGAAGAAAACCCTCAGCAGCACGTCCCGCTGGAAGAATACGCCGAGAATCTGAGAAGCATGATCCAGTATTTGATGAGCGTCGGTATCAAGCAGGATAAGATCGTTTTGATTACGCCGCCACCTATTCATGAACCGTCTTGGGAAAAGCAGTGCTTCACCAAAGGTACTAGCGTCAGGATAAGACTGCTGCGCGCGCCATCAATCCTCCTTCACGCTTTGTAAAGTAGGCGCTCCGTCTAATTTATACGGCAGCCTGATTGCTGCCACGCTGCTTCCCCCGCTCAGCAAGTCACATAGGAAAAGTGGCAGGCAGCCTTTCATGTATTGCAGAGATTCATAACTTTTGGGACAGTTGCAAAGTTATGGCCGAGTTCACATGTGCATATAAAAAATCAACTCATTTTCATCTAGAGGAAAAATGGATGATTTTTCCTTCTGTATCGTCACTCGTATTTATACATCAGCGGTGAGTAAAATGTTACAGGGTCAATGTAATAAATGGAAATGTGGCAGTAAAAATCAGATACTATACGGATGATCCTTACGGGATCCAATTTTTTTCCACACCCATAGGTTGGAATGGGCGAGTCTGATCCAGGTTACGAAACAGAATAGCGCATGCGGCCATTTTTCTGTCAGTCTGCAAAAACTCCTCTGAACAGTCCTATAGACAAACATCGGTCTTACACTAACTCCAGGACCAGTTGTGCACGATGATTGCAGGTGACGTAGATTTACTCCCGCTGATATCTCTGTCCATTCCTTCATTTTAAAGGATCCAAGCTAAATCGTCTGAACTCTGTGACTGGGGCCTATGCCAAGGCCTGTGCTGATGCTGGCAATGAATACGGGGCTGATGTTGTGGATTTGTGGACTCTGATGCAGGACGGGGGCTCGGTAAGAGGAATCGGGACCTTTATTAATACACACATACATATATATGACAAACGAAACAAGAAGTATCCAGGAATATATCAGAAAAATGGCACCAAAGGATGAGATGCTGGGAGAGAACCTAAGGACCCGAGGATGAGGAAGG
This sequence comes from Oophaga pumilio, assembly GCA_009801035.1. NCBI lineage: Eukaryota > Metazoa > Chordata > Amphibia > Anura > Dendrobatidae > Oophaga > Oophaga pumilio. The sequence continues at coordinate 109,756 of VIAB01004979.1, read as the reverse complement.
GCATAAATAGAATCAACCACCCCACAGAGGGGCGAGAAAGCAATATTATTTATACACATATATATTTTTTTTCCAGCTATTGATGCAATAGTTATTTGATAGCTTTGTATATCTTTTGTTTTTTTGTGAAAAACAGCAATTCTGGCATTTCCATTTTTTTTATTCTTTACTACATTTACCGTACGGGTTAAATAATATTAGATTTTAATAGATGGGACTTTTCTGTGGTTGTGGTGATACAAAATATGCTAATTTTTTTCTTTATTTTTGTGAAGGGAAAAGTGGCGACTCAAACTTTTACTTTAATTTCCAAAACCCTTTTTTTTTTTTTTTTTTTTTTTTTTTTTTTTTTTTTTAAGTCCAACAAAGTTAGCATTCCCGTTTATAAATTAATATTCTGATAGGAGCACAAGGATGGCAGCCTTCCGTAGGACCCATCGAGTCGGACCAGTTGAGTTCCACTGTCAGAGATCGACAGAGGCACTTGATTGGTTAAAAAACAGCGATCAGAGCTAGCTCCGATCGCTGTGGTTAAGAGGCACATGCTGGCTGTATAACACAGCCGGCACCCGCCATGTATGAGGCGAGTTCAGACCTATACACCTGCATGAGACAGGCGCCACACACATACAGTGCTTCTTGGAAAAGGGTTAATGAGAATTCAAAGATTATACTACCATCTAGTGGCTGAAAACAGTACGGCACCTCATTGGGGGGCCGCTGTATCAGTCTTCAGCGAATCGTTTTCGTCAACTCTAATGTTAAGTTTTGCATAAAATAAATGTTAATGAGATGGGAATCTGAAGGTTTGTGATACCCAGCAGGACATTATTTTTCTTCTAGCAGCATAACGGGGGTTTTTCTCCCTATAGGAGGGTGGGTTCATGCGGAGGAAGCCGTGACTTTGATTCTGGGGTAGTCGTCATGTATTACTCGTACGTGCCTGTTTATTGTGTTGTGTTGATTTCAGGACTACACGCTGTACCTGTCTGATGGGCTCCATTTATCAGATGAAGGGAACCAGTTCCTGGAGTCCAAATTGTGGCCCCTCTTGGAGAAGAAGCTGGGGGCCCTTCCGCTTATATTACCTTATTGGAACGACATAGACAATAATAACCCAGAATCCTCGCTTTTTCCAAAGCTGTGCTGAAAAGAAAGAACAATGATCCACTGCCCCAAGCCCCTGCGCTCTAGGTTATACCCCAAAATCAGGAATATGGGGGATACGCAAAGTTGTGCTGACAGGATCCCCCCATACAATCCAGAGAGACAACATTGCACCTTTCTTCTCCGATCACTCAGGTTACATTGCTGCTTCGCTGTATCTAATCCCATCACACTGCCCCCCCACAGTGACCAGCGGAGGCTTAGAGACCGAAAACAATAAATGACTCCATAATGCCTGAAGGTTCTGTGTCACATAGATCTGTAACTCGGCCCTCGTGCAGACGGACGTTTTTCACATCAGTGTTTCTCATGGATACAACACGTTCCCATTATAATCTATAGAGCTGTTTACATGTCTGGGGTTTTTAGGCAAACTGTGTCCATTTTTTATTTGTCCCATGGACCAAAATTACCCATACGAGTCTATGGGTCCATGAAAATCATATGATCTATTATACCAGAGATGCATACTAAGGTTAGCCAACCTCTCCTGCGCTCGGGCAGAGAATCTCAGTTGCAAAAGCTTAAAAAAGTCCGATGGTTGAAAATCAACCCTCCTATGCCCACCGCCCAGGAGTCCTCGTCTGTCCTGGGAGAGAGAGGGCCCTATCCCAGTGTGGGCTTCCTCTCTGTCTCAGTCCGTGGCGGACCTTACCAAGGTGTCGCAGATCCTGGTATCCATTCTTCACAGGTTGGCCCTCCCAGCCTCCGCCGTGGCTACTTGGTCGCAGGATTCATCGACTGGGCCTCCCAACATAGGCCGTAAGAGATCCAGGCAGGCGCGTCAGTCCAGGTCCTCTTCCCGCTCTCTCTCTCCCCCCCAGTCTTTTACGGCGGTCTGCCTCTTCCCGATCCTCCTCCCCTGAGTCTGGCGAGGCGGATTCGGACGCACTATCAGAAGATGACTCGGACCTGGATTCGGGTCAAGCCTCTAACATGAGAGATATGGTCCAGAGCCTCATTGTGGCGGTCAACCAGACTTTTAGCACTAAGGACACCTCTACGGATCCCACAGAACAGGCGGTTTCATTCAGACGGTCAAGACTAGCTCTCAAGGTCTTTGCCCCACACAGATAATTTGAGGACATTCTTACCAGGGAAAGGGAGAACCCTACAAGACGCTTTCAAAGAGGGAAGCTCCTCGGCATCATATACCCCTTTGCCCCTGAGCTCACTGCTAACTGGACTTCCTCTCCTACTGTGGACCCGCCAGTCTCCAGACTGTTTCACTAATACAGTCCTCCTGCTGGCAAATGGAGCATCCCTCAAGGACTCCAATGACAGGATCATAGAATCTTTCAGGTCAGCCTTTGAAGCTGCCGCTTCTACGTTATGCCCGGCTTTTGCCTCTACGTGGGTGTCGAAGTCCATAGCTAAATAGGCCAAATGACTTTGTCAGGGTATTCTTGCTGGAGCTCGATCAACAAAAGGGTCCACCTGCAACATTTCAGGATTGCTTCTTGTGTTCCATGGACCAGGGTTCCCCAACTCCAGTCCTCAAGGCCCACCAACAGGTCATGTTTTCAGGATTTCCATAGTATTGCCCAGGTGATAATTGCATCACCTGTGCAATACAAAGGAAATCCTGAAAACATGACCTGTTGGTGGGCCTTGAGGACTGGAGGACTGGAGTTGGGAAACCCTGCCATAGACATCCAGGACACCTATCTCCATGTCCATGTCCCTATTTTCCCAGGGCCCATGTCCCTATTTTCCCTGGCAACAGAGATTACTACGTTTTGCAGTACAGCAGGACCATTTTCAATTTGTCGCCCTGCCGTTCGGGCTCGCAACTGCTTCCAGGGTTTTCAAAAAAATCATGACAGCATTAATGGCCATTTTGAGGATCAGAGGCCTTGTGCTTATCCCATATCTTGACAACATCCTCATCAATGCTCCGTCTTTTTCTCAGGGCCAGGAAAGCCTGGCCATCATTCTCGACACCCTGTCCCGTTTCGGGTGGCTAGTCAACAGGGCAAAGTCCTGCCTTGCTCCGACTCAGTGCCTCATTTTTCTAGTTATGCTGTTCAACACCCGCCTGACAAGGGTTTTTCTTCCCGAAGAGAAGAGAGCAATCCTCCAGCAGGGAATTCACTCTCTACAAGGCCCTTGGCTTCCTTACGCTCAGCCATGAAGGTCCTAGGAAGGATGGTGGCAGCGTCGGAAGCGATCCCCTTTGCACAATTCCATTCAAGATCACTTCAGCAGGCCATCCTTGTGCAGTGGGACAGGTCTGTTCTCTCTCTGGATCGTCCGATTCAGCTCTCTTCCAGAGTCAAACGGTCTCTCAATTGGTGGCTGTCATCTCCTCTCATCTTCCAGGGCCGCTCCTTCCTTCCCGCTCACTGGCAAGTGGTGATGACGGACACCAGCGTTCTCAGCTGGGGTGCGGTATTTCACAATCTGACTGTCCAGGGACGTTGGTCAGCAGAGGAATCCTTTCTACTGATCAACATCCTCGAGATAAGGGCCATTCTTCTGTCCCTCTGTCACTGGGAAAGGCTTCTCAGGGGTCTGTTAATTCAAGTTCAGACGGACAATGCCACAGCGGTGGCATATGTCAATCACCAGGGAGGGACTCTGAGTCCCTTGGTGATGGCCGAGGTATCCAAGATTCTCCTCTGGGCAGAGGTAATGGTCCCGGCGATATCCACAGAGCATATCCCTGGCATGGACAACTGGGCCGCCGATTTTCTCAGCCGCAAGGGTCTCACGGCAGGAGAGTGGTCCCTGCATCAGAAGATCTTCCAGAAGATTTGTCTTCATTGGGGAACTTCGGATGTGGTCCTCATGGCGTCCCGACTGAATAGGAAGGTTCCACTGTTCATCTCCAGGTCTCGCAATCCACTCGTGGTGGGCGCCGACGCTCTGGCCATTCCCTGGTCGCAGTTTGTGCTTCCCTATCCGTTTCCTCCCCTTCCCAGGCTGTTGAACAACATCAAGGCGGAAGCGGTGCCGGTCATTCTGATCGCACCGGATTGGCCCAGGAGGTCTTGGTTCGCCGACATCGTCAATCTTCTCGCGGACGCCCCCTGGAGGCTCCCAGACAGACCGGATCTTCTGTTCAAAGATCCGATCTGCCACCAGAATTCTTGGTCGCTCAATTTAAAGGCGTGGCTGTTGAAACCGCTGTGCTGAGAGCATCCGTTTTTTCTGATCGGGTGATTCACACCATGATCCAGGCTTGGAAGCCGTCGTCTTCCAGGGTCTATTGGACCTGGAGAGCCTATTTAATCTGGTGTGAGTCTAATCATATCCCACCTATGTCCTTTTCTCTCCCTTCCATTTTGGCGTTTCTCCAGGCGGAACTTAATGCTGATCTTGCCCTTAGTTCACTGAAGGGTCAGTTGTCAGCACTTTCTATTCTTTTGCAGAAGAATTTATCCTCTGGAGTTTTCAGCTGTTCCCTCCCCAGGGACTGCTTTGGGACGTCCCATGGTTCCTGTGTCCCCCCAATGAAGCGTAGAGAAAACAGGATTTTTGGTTGCTTACCATAAAATCTGTTTCTTGGAGCCTTCATTGTGGGACACAGCACCCTCCCATGTTTATCAGCTCTTAGTTCTGTGTTTTATTGTTATAGTTTGAGTTGTTTGTTTTGTTTTCTTTCTATCTTGTTTCTCCTACTGCTTTCTCACTAACTGATTATCGTAGTGCCAGTCGGTGGGGTATACACTGCAGAGGAGGAGCTAAGTTTTTTTTGTGCATAGTGTCAGCCTCCTAGTGGCAGTCAGCATACACCCACGGTTTCTGTGTCCCCCAATGAAGGCTCTGAGAAACAGATTTTATGGTAAGCAACCAAAAATCCTGTTATTCATACCTGTAGTCTGAACTCAAGTAGTCTTCTTACAGCTTTCTAGACACAAGGAGTTCAAGGGTCAAATGTCATCTCCACAGGCCATAAATCTGTCCTCTTTCACATTCTTCTGTAAGTTGTGCCTAGAATTTGTGTCTGCAATCCATCAGATAACCAACTTTAATTACCTGTTTGCAGCAGAGAGGTCCTCTGAATAAGGATCATGTGGAGGTTAGATTACTAAATTTTGTTCCATTTAATATATGATGAAGCCATGCTTCAATGTTCACTATGAGAAGTGTGGGAGTGTAATGAATGTGAAAAAGTTCACAGGGTATGAATAGTTTCAGCAGTTTTTTTGCCATGTGATCTGAGAGCAGTATGATGTAGGGTCATAGACTATGATTCCAGAGATGTGTCACTTGCTGGCCTGCATGATATTATTTTGATAAAATCAGTTTTCTCTAATGCAGACCTAGCAGTGCTCTAAATGCTGAGCTCTGTATAACCCCAAACTCCTCCCAATCATCGTCAAAGAAGTATAATACAGTGAATAAGAGCTAAAGGATAGGAGAAACATATTGCTCGACACAATCAAAAATTGGGGTTTGATGGGTGACTCACCTGGGGGCGGACAAAAAATCTCCGCCTGTCAAAGTTGCTGGTCATGCCAATCCAACCAACTAAGTGCCTCCTTGGGGGTCTCGTAGAATGAAGAGGACCCCATTGCCACCACTCTAAGCAAGTCATTGAGTACTGAAAACCAAGTGCTTGCAGCGTTTTATGACCAGAAATTGGGACTGCTTACGCTGGACTAGTGTGAGTAATCCGTGAATAATATACATTGCCCATTTAGCATGATATATTGGCATACTTGCGTCTTTTTCAAAATGTCTTGATGGTTGTCCCAATGGTTCAGGCCTCGTAGTGACGCTAAGTGCTCTGTACAGCAAATAATGGGTTAAGAACTTCTTTCTAAAACAGGAGAATCAGCCATTTCTCTAAGTAACTGTTCAAATTACCCCTTCGATCTCTTCAGGCAAACCGACCAGGATGATGATACTCTGGTGATTCTCAAGGTCTGCTTTAGCTCATAGGATCGTTTCTGCTTGCGGTTGTGCCTGCACATTTCGGGGTATTGGAGGAATGATCGCCTCTAACTCGATTACTCTGCCCTCCGCCGCGTTGTATTGTGTCCCGCAACATATTGTAAAACAGTATTTTTGCTTCCTTACCGTAAAATCTGTTTCTCGGACCCTTCATTAGGGGACACAGGAATTATGGGTCTATGCCGCTGGCAGTAGGAGGCTGACACTATGCACAAACAAAGTTAGCTCCTCCTCTGCAGTGTACACCCCACCGACTGGAACTAGGTGAATCAGTTAGTGAGAAAGCAGTAGGAGAAGCAACAAAATAGAGAGAAACATAACAGACAACTCAAACAAACAATATAACAGTAAAAAGCTGATAAACATGGGAAAGTGCTGTGTCCCCAATGAAGGCTCTGAGAAACAGATTTTACGGTAAGCAATCAAAAATCCTGTTTTCTCTATCGCTTCATTGGGGGACACAGGAACCATGGGACATCCCAAAGCAGTCCCTGGGGAGGGAACAGCAGAAATTCCATTTAGGTCGGAGAACTCACCACTGCCGCCTGCAAGATCCTTATACCTAGGCTGGCGTCTGCCGGAGCGCGTAGGTATGGATCCTATAAAATTTGGCTAACGTGTGAATGGAAGACCAGGTTGCCGCTTTGCAAAGTTGCAGGGCGGATGCTCTATGGCAGGGTTCCCCAACTCCAGTCCTCAAGGCCCGCCAACAGGTCATGTTTTCAGGATTTCCTTAGTATTGCCCAGTTGATAATTGCATCACCTGTGCAATACAAAGGAAATCCTGAAAACATGACCTGTTGGTGGGCCTTGAGGACTGGAGTTGGGGAACCCTGCTCTATGGTGTACCACGCAGGAGGCACCCACTGCCCGAGTAGTGTGAGCCTTAATCCAAGGGGGAGGCACTCTGTTCTTGACCTGGTAAGCCTCCAAAATTGCAGTTCTGATCCAGCAATCAATCGTAGCCTTGGAGGCCAGCAGGCCTCTTCGCACGCCTTCTGGAATGAGGAAAAGAGAGTTCATCTTCCTAAAGATGGACCCACACCTCCCTGACCAGGTCTAAACTGTTCAGTGAACGTTCCAGAGGATGAGTCGGAGCAGGACAAAAGGAAGGGAGGACAATATTCTCATTTAGGTGAAAAGTGGACACCACCTTGGGAAGGAAGGAAGGTAGAGGCCGCAAAACCACCTTGTCCTGGTGAAGGACCAAGAAAGGAGGGTGACAGGAAAGAGCCATCAATTCCGAGACGCGTCTAATGGAGGTGATGGGCACAAGAAATGCCACCTTCCAAAACAAAGGACAGAGAGGTTTAAAGGGAGAACTCCTAAGGGCCTCCAGGACTAGATTGAGGTCCCAGGGGTCAACGGGTGTCCGGGAGCCGCATGTGCTACCCCTTGAAGAAAAGTCCTGACCTGAGAACGGGTGGATACATTTTTCTTCAAAAGAATGGAAAGTGCTGACACCTAGCCTTTTAGCGAACTAAGAGCAAGACCAGCGTCAAGTCCCGCTTGGAGAAACTCCAAAATGGAAGGCAGAGAAAAGGACATAGGATGTGATTAGACTCAGATCAGCTGAAATAGGCTTTCCAAATCCTATAATAGACCCTGGAAGACGACGGCTTCCTAGCCTGGATCATGGTGTGAATCACCCGATCTGAAAACTCGGACGCTGTCAGAAATGCGGTTTCAACCACCATGCCGTTAAATTGAGCGACCGAGAATTCTGGTGGCAGATCGGTCCTTGGGACAGAAGATCCGGTATGTCTGGGAGCCTCCAGGATGCGTTCGCAGAGAAGATTGACGATCTCTGCAAACTAAGACCTGGGCCAATTCTGTGCAATCAGAATGACTGGCACCCCTTCTGCCTTGATCTTCAACAGCCTGGGAAGAAGGGGGAGGGGGGAAAACATCTGGAAGAGCATACTGTGACCAGGGAATCGCCAGAGCATCGGCACCCACAGCGTGAGGATCGCGGGACCTGGAAACGAACCGTGGAACCTTCTTGTTCAGCCAGGATGCCATGAGGTCCACATCCGGAGTTCCCCATCAAAGGCAAATCTGATGGAAGACTTCCTGATGCAGGGACCACTGTCCTGACGTGAGACCCTCGCGGCTGAGAAAGTCGGCGGCCCAATTGTCCACACTGGTGATATGCACTGCAGATATTTCTGGAACCGTCGCCTCTGCCCAGTATCTTGGATACTTCGACCATCGCCAAGGGGCTTTGAGTCCCTCCCTGGTGATTGACATATGCTACTGCCGTGGCATTGTCCATCTGAATTCGGATTGGCAAACCCGAGAAGCTTTTCCCAGTGACGGAGGGACAGAAGAATGGCCCTTATCTCGAGAATGTCAATCGGCAGAGAGGATTCCTCTGCCGACCAATGACCGTGGACAGTCAGGTGACAAAAGACTGCACCCCCAACCGAGAAGGCTAGCGTCCGTTATCACCACCAGTGAACGGGAAGAAAGGACCGACCCTGGAAGATGAGAGGGGATGACAGCCACCAATTGAGAGAACGTTTGACTTGGAAAGAGACCCGAATTGGGCGATCCAGAGAAAGAACAGATCTTTCAACTGAGATAGGATGGCCTGTTGAAGTGGTCTTGAATGGAATTGCGCAAAAGGAATTGCTTCCGACGCTGCCACCATCCTTCCCAGGACCATCATGGCTGAGTGGAAAGATGGAAGCAAAGCGCCCCATAGAGAGCGAACTCCCTGCTGGAGGATTGCTCTCTTCTCTTTGGGAAGAAAAACCCTTGTCTGGCAGGTGTTGTACAGCATGTCTAGAAAAATGAGGCGCTGAGTCAGAACAAGGAAAGACTTTGCCCTGTTGACTAGCCATCCAAAACGGGACAGGGTGTCGAAAACGACGGCCAGACTTTCCTGGGCCTGAGAAAAAGACAGAGCCTTGATAAGGATGTCGTTGAGATACGGGATGAGCATTGAGCCTCTGATCCGCAGAATAGCCATTAACGCTGCCATGATTTTTGTGAAAACCCTGAAAACGAACCCGAATGGCAGGGCGACAAACTGAAAATTGTCCTGCTGCACCGAAAAACGCAGGAATCTCTGATGCCCTCAGTAGATAGGAACATGGAGATAGGCGTCCTGGATGTCTATGGAGCACAGGAACTCTTGCGCCTCTATGGAAGCAATTACTGAACTAAGGGACTCCATCCTCAAATGTCGCAGTCAGACCCTTTTGTTCAGTAACTCTAGATCCAGGATGGGTCGAACCACGCCGTCCTTTTTCGGCACCACAAATAGGTTCGAATAAAATCCTGTGAAACGTTCCCAGTCTGGAACTAAACAAAATCTATTTTGCATCCTGAGGATACAACCTCCCTGACCCATGTGTCCTCCACCGAGGAGAGCCAAACATCTCTGAAAAACCGGAGACAACCACCCAGCCTGAGAGATTCCCTGGGATCTTGAGATGAGTCATGCGGAGGAAGATCTGCCAGGTCTAGGGCTGGTGGATCTACCCTGTGTGAAACGGTGACACCAGGAAGGGGTGGGTTTAAAGGAAGCCTTTTCATATCCTAGCGAGCCTGTAGCCTCTGTTGGCGGGAAAAATCCTCTGTCGCAGAGAAACGGCGAAAGGACCGAAACCGCCACTTCAGAGGAGTCCGGCGAGGTTTGGACTGTGGAAGGAGGGAACTCGTCCCCACGGTGGCCTCCTTAACCCCTTCACCCCCAAGGGTGGTTTGCACGTTA
>VIAB01004979.1:54822-65135 GCA_009801035.1 Oophaga pumilio | reverse complement strand
AGGAGAGAGAGGAGCTGAGGAGAGAGAAGACGAGGAGAGAGAGAAGGCGACAACAGAGAGAGAGGAGACGACAACAGAGAGAGGAGCCAACAGAGAGAGAGAGGAGCCAACAGAGAGAGAGGAGACGACAACACAGAGAGAGAGGAGACGACAACACAGAGAGAGAGGAGACGAAAACACAGAGAGAGAGGAGACGACAACACATAGAGAGAGGAGACGACAACACAGAGAGAGAGACAACAACACAGAGAGAAAGCGGAGACGAGCAGAGAGAGAGAGGAGACGAGCAGAGAGAGGAGACGAGCAGAGAGAGAGGAAACGAGGAAAGAGAGAGGAGCCAAGGAGAGAGAGAGAGGAGTCGAGGAGAGAGAGGAGTCGAGGAGAGAGAGGAACCGAGGAGAGAGAGAGAGAGAGGAGATGACGAGAGAGAGAGCGGAGGCAACAACAGAGAGAGAGAGGAGACGACAACAGAGAGAGAGAGATTAGACGACAACAGAGATAGGAGACAACAACACAGAGAGAGAGGAGACGACAACACAGAGAGAGAGAGGAGAAGACAACACAGAGAAAGAGAGGAGACGACAACACAGAGAGACGACAACACAGAGAAAGAGGAGACGACAACGCAGAGAGAGACGAGACGACAGCACAGAGAGAGAGGAGACGACAACAGAGAAGAGGAGAGAGAGGAGACGAGGAGAGAGAAGACAACAACAGAGAGAGGAGAAGAGGAGAGAGAGAGGAGACGACAACAGAGAGAGGAGACGACAATGGAGGAGAGAGAGAGGAGACGAGGAGAGAGAGAGGAGACAAGGAGAGAGGAGACAAAAACAGAGAGAGAGGAGACGAGGAAAGAGAAAGAGGAGACAAGGAGAGAGAGAGGAGACGACGAGGAGAGAGAGAGGAGATGAGGAGAGAAGAGGAGAGAGAGAAGAGACGAAGAGACAGAGGAGACGAGAGAGGGAGGAGACGAGGAGAGAGGGAGGAGACGAGGCGAGAGGGAGGAGGCGAGAGAGGAGACAGAGGAGACAAGGAGAGAGAGGAGACGAGGAGTGATATGGAAAATTGAATGGATATTGAAAAATAAAAGAATGGCAACATTTTATAAAAAGTTTTTATAAAATCTATATGACATGAAACCATTATTTAATATGCAATTTTCTCATTATATATTTTTTCACTTTGAATCTATTGAGTGAAGAAAAAAAAACTGACTCCTATAAAGATATACTGTGAAATTAATTTGATACAGGATTTTGGAATTAAAAAAAAAAAAAAAAATCAAAACTTATGTGTAATGTCTGGAGGGACACTTATGGCCAATTAGAAATTAAACAGATAAGGTGATAGGTGACATGATGAGTAGTAATCCTCCGTGATGAGCACCGTGTTATACGGCCGGATGTGACGCTGTACACCGGGTTATCTACGTACATTTTGGACAAGTCATTCTCTAAATAAAGAGCAATTACATAACATGAAATGATAAGCGATTACTGCCGAGAACTAATCCTGCAGACCCGGCATTAATCGCCCTGCAGCTGGTCTGGGGTTATTTTCTCCAGTCCTCCGCTCAGTGTAATTTGCCTGAAGGCGAAAAAAAAAAGAAAAACGCCTGGGAAAAATGGCAGCAATTCAGTGTGAAGCAATACACAGTACAATGGGCTGTCCAGAAATGTATGGACGTGCCGGGCTCCTGGGAGCACGAGAACCGCCGGTAGCCAACCTCTAAAAGTAGAGTCCCCTAACAGTCTTTATTAATATCGGAGATCCGTCGAGGTTCATGTGACTGCATGAAATAGCGATGGTTTCTGCATCCAGCAGCTGAACCCACCCATCAGGCTGCTTGGGAAATGAGGACAGAACAGGACCAGGGAAAATTAGGGGTGGTCGGGATACCAGGCTGTGCGCGGCTCACCTGCTGTTCCTGCGCGCGCCTCGCCCGCTGTACCTATGCTGTACACCCTTACCGTTGCAGGCGCAAGACTTGAGCTTCATTTCTATCTCACAGAAGGGGCGACATTCCCCATTCATGCATTTTCCCAGATCTACACAGACGGTGTCATCGGCTGCATTTCCGGGCGCAGGACACTCACTGCTGTTCCCTGTGAATAGGCAGAAAGAGAGGGGCATGAAACATCCTGGACAGTCTATAATGGAGCATGCTGCACATAGATATACTAGACCAAATGAAGCAAAAAAAATATATATAGTAATATAATAATACAGAATATATATTTTAAAAAAGAAAAAAAATTATATATACACCAACGTTAGCAAGACAAGTTTATGTGCCCATGACAACACTTCCTGGCTTTGTACTCTGTCAGCTATGGGCACTATAGCATTGATCTTTTTTTTTTAAGAATCTCTGATGTGACACAAAGGTTGTCTACTTCTGAAGACATTTTTGTACTATTTAATTGCATGTATTTGGGGCTAAAATAATTTTTTGCAATTCTGTTTCATTAAAAATTTGGCTTTTACAGCCTTTTAGTTTTCCGTTCACATTCAACTTTGTTGTGGTCTGGGGTCATAAATCTGCCAAGAGGAGCTCAGAAAAACAGATAAAAAGAGTTAAGATCTCCACCACTAGATGGTCAGAATGAGCTCACTGACAGATATCCAGTTAACTCATTCTGCAGTCAGCAGTTGACAGTGCAACACAGAAACTATAAAATAAATTTTTAATGAAACCTAGACCTATTATGATTTTTAGCTAAAAAATACATGCAATTTAATAAGGGAACAAAAATAGACTGGAGTAAGATTTCTGAAGATTTGCAGGCCACTGTACAGACGTGTCTAATTCATTAAGAGTAGCATGCCTATTAATGAATCGGGCCGTCTCTGACTCCACCATGCCCCTTCACCAAGACCGGCATGAACAACACTGGTCTACTCTTGATGAAACAGGGTCACTGACTATTGTAAAAAAAAAAAAAAAAAAGGACTCCCAAGTGACAGATGTCCTGAAAAGAAAAGTCCGGTGAATCTGGCAGCACGTACCTGTGCAGTAGGACTCGCCCTTGCAGGTGGCGTTTATAGCTTCTTGGCATTTCTTTTGTGCAGTTTCGAACTGGCAATTCTTGCAGCACGGACTGTTCCGATCACTGGAACATTGGAGGATTTAGAAAAAGTTACTTTTAAGATTTAATGACCCTACTAACACAACACATTGTATGACTTAGCAAACATAACAAAGGCTAACACTATAGCGCACGACTGACGGCGACTATGTACCGTGGTATACTACAGCCTTTAGTTCTGCTTCAACCTTCCCCACCAGACAATTTTCAATTATTTTTTTCGCAATTTCCTTATTTCCTCCAGTAGCCATAACTTTTCTTTATTTTTCCATCCACTTAGCAATAATAAAGGCTTATTTTTTGCAGCAATTGTAGTTTTGTAGAACACAATTCATTTTACCATATAATGGATTAAAAAAACAAATGGAGTACAATGTAAAAAAAATAAATAAATAAAGTCGCCATTATTTTTTGGGTTTCGTTTCTATGGTCCTCACCGTGCGGTAAAATTGATCTGACAATATGATTTTCCATATCAGTACGATTACAGAGATATCAAACTTCTATAGTTCTTTTTAATACTTTAATGGCAGGAGCGAGTAGTCATGTGGCCACAAGTATGTGATATTCAAGCTGGCCACATTCAGACTAGACGTGTCCGGTCTCACTCATTTCACTTGCAGTGAGCGTAGCCGCGCACGTCTAGTCGGCATGGGATCACATGTATGCAAATCACATACTTACGATCATGCGCCCACCCATTCCTGTCCCCGGAGAATACCGACAGCGCGCACACTACACGCAGCAAGGATTCACAGGTCTGAAATCACATAGATTGACTACAGAGATGAACCCACAGCCTGGATAAACTTTTAATGTTGGTATTAACTCTTTAAAAGAAGAGAACAGTTCTCTAGTAGGGAAGTTGCTCCTCAATGCAATTCTCTTCATTGATTCACTGACCTGCATTCTGCATTATTCTTAAATTTGCACTCAGAGGTGCAGCAGGGGTCATCGTGCTGGTGCAGTAAGCCCGGGTCACAGTCTTCCCCCTCATCCACCCTGGAGTTGCCACAGACCTTGTTGTTTCGCTCCTTGAAGCAGATGGACGCCTTGTTCATCAGTGTGCGCAGGATTGACTCTCTGCTGCAAGCGGAGAACATCTGATGGAGAGAAGCAGACATGAGTGATGGGATTGGGAGAGAAGTCCTCTCCTTCCATCCTGCTTTGCCTTGTTCACATAGGTGTAGTGCAGAAAGCCAGAATAGGTAACACAAAATGGCGGCAGATCGTACAGCTAGGGCACAATAAAGAGTGTCTTTTCACATAAACCTTCTAAAAAAACAAAACAAAACAAAAAAAAAACAGGGTCTTGCTGCCCCTCCTTTCTTACAAGGTAAAACTAGTTTTGGTGCATATACCAGTCACATATGTTCAGGGACCGTCCCAATTCTCATGCTCTCCAACTTGCTATCCACTCTTATTAAGTGGCCATTTTTTCATCATCAGCATTCTGCCAGCACTATAGGTGCTGGAACTTTATTTATTTAACTTGCAAGGATACATTGCTCTTGACATTATCCAATGTTCTGCCTGCACTAAACTGAAAACTAGTCTGTTATGTCAGTATGCAATATCACAGACAGGAGATTAGGAGCACAGAAACAAAGACACACCCTCACTTCCTGTACAGAGACAAAGACACACCTCCACATCCTCTACAGAGACAAAGACACACCCTCACTTCCTGTACAGAGACAAAGACACACCTCCACCTCCTGTACAGAGACAAAGTCACACCCCCACTTCCTGTACCGAGACAAAGAAACCCTCCCACTTCCTGTACCGAGACAAAGAAACCCTCCCACTTCCTGTACCGAGACAAAGAAACCCTCCCACTTCCTGTACCGAGACAAAGAAACCCTCCCACTTCCTGTACCGAGACAAGAACCTACTTCCTGTACAGCGACAAGAACTCCTCCCCATTTCCTGTACCGAGATAAAGACCCGTCCCCCAGTGCCTGTACGACGCCGTTATACTGATTAGAATGATACCATGGTTGATGCAATCTGTTTTGTGGTTGTTGTTTAATCTTTATTTTCAGTCTTGATGATATGCCCGTGCTCCGGGGAGGCCTGTGGGGGGTCTTCATGTGGGGCTCTGATTAAGTATTCATAATGCAGACTGCTGACAGGTCACTGATCCCTCACTGACCTGCCCCCTAGGTTACATACTGAATATTATATATATTATCTTGAAAAAAATCCCCTTTTGCAGGCAGACACCAGCATGATCACATATGTTATGTCTATGTAATTCATCCTTAAATTCATAAAAAAAAAAAAAATCAGTTTGAAAATGGCGCCATCCGCGCCTGCGCAGTAGATGGTCTCGGTGATCCAATAGCTGCTACTGAGCAGGTGCCGCCATCTTGCTAGAGAAAAAAAATTCCTCCGAGATGGCGCTGCTTGAGCAGTAGCAGCTATCGCTGATAGTTGCTGAGTGGACGGCGCCATTTTCAAACTGATTTTTTTAAAAATGAATTTAAGGATAACATGAAGAAATGAATTACATACCCAGTACACATGAGATTATGCTGCAGAGCAGGAGCCACCACTGGGCACCTGCCTGCAGAAGGGGATTTTTATGTAGCCATACTAATGATTACCTAATCAGACCACCACATGAAGAACCCCACAGGCGGCCCCGGAGCACGAGCACATCAATAACTGAAAACTGAAAATAAAGATTACACAACAACCACAAGACGGATTTCATCACCAGGTATCATTGTAATCAGTATAACGGCGCCGACCTGACACTGTCTGTAGTTACTGAGCACAATCCTGCTGACAGGTAAACCTATAACAACGTCTTGTATACCCATGTCAGATGTCAGCTCTGATCCGTTCAGCGGGTGCAAAACGACTATTTTAAGGGAAAACCAGGGAGCAATGTGGGAAGGATCATCGGTACCTTATTGTTTTGGTGGTCTCCGCTCACAGCTATAGGATACATCACATATTTGCCCCCGTGGTCCTCACTGGGTGCACAGTCTTGCATGCTGTCGGGGTCATGTTCAGAACCAAAGTTGTGACCCAGCTCATGAGTAGTCACCAGGTCGGCTTCCTGTCGGAGAGAAGACATGAAACCAATGTCACACATTACGGCTGATCCCTATGCACAGCTCTGCCGTGAGCGGATCCTCCTGGGATTCGTCCATCGGTCTATGGGCAATGCATCACTGGAGACCCAGATACAATACGGAGCAGTCAGAGCACCGCTGTTCCAGGAAACGCCGGTGGTTTGCTGAGGTTACAAATGGAGTAGATAGGGGGTGAGTGTATTCAGGGGTGCAGCTAAAAGAGTGAGCCCTGTATGATGGATGAACGCTGCCTGGCTGCAGCCACTGCAGTATGGAAGAAGCCACGGATGTCACCAGCTGTCAGCCATGTAAATGCTCCATAGGGCAAGAGGCATGATAAGAGGAGGGGATCAACCTCTCAGGCCATTCATGCTGTCCAGTTCCTCTGGAGTTTCAAGAAAATTCACTTTGAAGATAGAAGCGCTGCTGCAGCGGATTGGAAGAGACCTGTCGATTACCTGCTGCGGCTGCACTGTGAAGAGCCGGCCGGGGCAGCGCCGTGCCAGTCATGTATCTCCTTACGGCCCAGTGCTGCTACAAGTGATTGACAGGTCTATCCCAATGTAGCGCACCTGCATCCAGAGCCTCGCTTTACAGCCGCCACATGGCCCATACGAGTCTTTAGTGGGGAGATATTCCATACGAGACTTCTATGGGAAATTGTTGTGGGCAGTGAGAGGGAGGAGGTGAGCTGTGACCACCATCTACAGTGAAAGGTGGATCCTATATAGAGGTGTTCACTTCCTTTGTAATCCTGTCTGTGAAGAGAATGAGGCTGCTGGAAAGTGACCTCTACAGAACAGGAGGTATTGGTCTATGTAAGCTCCGGTGCCGTGTGTGAAAAATGCCCTGGATTTAAATATAGAGAAAAATATGAAACCAAAACATTTATTAGTTTTAAAATAAAAACCTTATTCAATTAAATTAACAGATAATTTTCTAATCACTAATATGTAATATACGGTATATATGTATCACACACACACTAGACAGGGCGTCTGGCTCTACCTTTGTCAGGATGGTTTTTCCGTAGTTTTTTGTACTTGTCAAACCGGTGTTCAAGAAAACAGATTTCTGTGATGACTCACTTCTGTAAGCTGCGGGACAGAGAGGAGATCACGTCAGGCGACACGTCAGTCAGAGGAGAACACAGAAGAAAAATGTCACCGGCATCAACTGTGAGACAAAGGACTGGAGGAGACGACTCCGGCCACACAAAGCAGGGTGTGCTGGAGGGTCCGGCTGCACGAATAACACCCGCAGCAGTGCTGGGAATGTTCCGACACGACGGGCGCTGGAAACACACAGTATAAGGAATGTGGGGATGAAGGTCGCCTATACGTTCACTCAATGGCGGCCAACATCAGCGGACTGACTGATGTGTAAGGAGGAGAACAGATTCTCCCGAGAAGGATTGGACATGTTGGATTACCAGTACTACAGGTACCGTAATGGTCTGCACCAGTACTACATGTACCGTAATGGTCTGCACCAGTACAACATGTACCGTAATGTTCTGCACCAGTTCTACATGTACCGTAATGGTCTGCACCAGTACTACATGTACCGTAATGGTCTGCACCAGTACTACATGTTCCATGATAGTCTCCACCTGCACTACATGTATTGTAATGGTCTCCTTCTGTATTAAATGTACCATAATGGTCTACCCCTGTATAGCAAGTACTGTAATGATTCCCCCCGTCTTGTACAGCGTGTACTGTGATGGTCATCCTCCCTGTACTACATGTACTGTAATGGCCTCGCTCTTATATGTCATATACCTTAATGGTCTCCAACGGCACTATATGTACTGTAATACTCTTTATGTACAGTAATGGTCTTCTCTTGATCTCTACCTGTATCCCATATATTGTGCAGCTCTCCAACTGTACAAATAACAACATAGTGATGAGGAAGTACTTAGTACCCAATACATTTCATTTTACAGGTATTTTACCATCTCGTTGGAGCGATCTTTAATTTAATGAAAATCTGGTGAATAAATCATATAACGGAGACTTTTGGATACAAAGTACAGATATACATAAATGACCACAGAAGAGCTGACTGTCTCTCACCTTTAGGACAGATCCCACCGTGAGTGTTTGGCTTGTGGGATCCAACGTAGGCCAGTCCTAGAGTCCCCATGTCAAAGTCCTGATAGGTGAAGAGGTGAGCCAGACAGACCGTGGACGCCTTGTCTGATATGTCATGGCTGAATTGCTGCAAACAAGAAATTCACATGACTGACCATACTACACAATATACCATTTCCCCAGCTGTGGGAATATATGTATTAGATGTGTGTACAACGGGAAATCTCCCAACATGCACGATAATCGTGTCCATAGGGTTTCATTGGTCGGACGGAGGCCATTTGGAAGCCTCTAGGTGACGACACATGCCGGTGATGCTTCACTTTGGCATCAGGTATCCAGAGACTGTAATGGTATCTGTTTTGTGAATAGGTCATAAAAAGCTTTTGTAAAGTTGCTGATGTATCCTATAAAGGGGCTTTACCTACTTTGCTATTGTCAATGTTTTTTTTTATTATTTTGTGTTGATATTTGGGGCCCTCAGAACTAATTCCAAGTCTCTCATAGACTTACATCTCACATTATCAATGGCTTTCAGAATAAAAATCCATATTATAACCTGGCAGGGGGCACTGAGAAGAGCAGGGTCCTCAGGTCCCCCCGATAAAGCCCCTGTCCCCGCGTCCTCACCTCCAGCAGCTGCTTCACATCCCAGGCGTCCTTGTTCTCGTTCGGATAGTTCTTTGCCATGTTATAGTGCAGCTTGGAGCCCGTCACGTTCTCTGGCTCCTTGTGAACAATGATCTACATAAATAAAGGGATAAGAGTATAAAAATGCAGAAATTAATCAGGCAGTACAGGCGCCTGATAATGGCAGCCTTACCGCACCGTGCTCTGCGGTGCTCGCAGTACACACAGCAGATTGCGCAGCTTTCCTGTTCGTCCCCCTCCCTGCCATCTTAATGTCTGCTCATCTTGCCTCTTCCTAGGAATATTGTCATTCAGTCGCCTCCTGATCCCAGCCTTCTGCTCGGCAGCTCATTATTTTGTGCCAACAACATCACCCGTTTCTGCTTTGACATCTGCGCCCAGACTCCTCTGCAGCAGGCTCGGAATAAACACCGCATGGCGCAGCAGACAGCGATCATCGTCAGCCATGACGTCTCCTCCATTATCCTAACCGGAGCAGCAAACGAGTCCTCATAGCGGCTCCAAATCACCCCTGTCGGGTCCGCGGATCAGCAATCACAAGCACAATCCTACCATTTTTTTTAACGAAAAATCAAATCAACAGGCTAAGGAGGCAGATGCTGAGGGAAGTGACTCTGAATATACCCAATCTGCAGCGTAGTAGCTGAAGGAGGGTGCAGGGGCAGCAGCTCATCCCGAGCTAAGGTGTATGGAGCGGCCCCAAGGCAACCGCCAGAATAAATGGCCCTGTTGCAGTTTATTTCCTAGGGCCAGAAACTTTGTTAGCTTCTAAAATAAAACCCCAATTCCAAAAAAAGTTGAACTGGTATGTAAAATGTAAAGAAAACAAGAATGCAATGATCTGAAAATCTCGTATAGATATAGTTAAAAACAGAACATAGAACAGATCAGAAGATGAAAGTTAGACATTTTTCCATTTCATTGGAATAAAATTAAGTAATTTAGAAATTGATGGCACAGCGCAAAAAAATTGGGCCCGGACCAGATCGGCCATGGCGTAGCATCCTCTCGTCTTTGTACAACAGTCTGTACATGTCTGGGAAGTGAGGAGACGATTGCTGGAGCTTTGGGAGAGGATTGTTGTCCCATTCAGGACTGATGTAGGATTCTCAATGTTTCTAGTTCTGGATCTTTGTCGGATTTTTCGTTTCATAATGAGCCAAATGTTTTCTCTTGGTGAATGGTCCTGACTGCAGGCGGCCGGTTCATCACCAGAACTCTTCTTCTGGGAAGCCATGCTGTTGGGATGGGTGCAGCATGTGGTTTACCATGGTCTTGCTGAAATGTACAAGACCTATATAATGCTCAGCACTGATAGCGCCGCTTATACTGTATATAGCTTTTTTTTATTAGCTTTGCTTAACTGCGACCATGTGGTCTGGGTAATC
>VIAB01004979.1:38151-50588 GCA_009801035.1 Oophaga pumilio | reverse complement strand
AATGCCATAGTCACTAATGCAACCCCATAATATCGGAGACGGAGGCACTGTGCGCCGATCAGCTGGATGGTGCCTCACCTCCTGAGTCCACAGGACACGGCATCCATGATCTAACTTTTCATAAAGAATCTCACATTTTGATTCATCTGACCACAGAACAGTTTTCCTTTTTGCCTCTGTACATTGTAATGCAGATGAGCCTGAGAGCCGTTCGATCACGTGCATCCGGTATTGGCCGTCGGCCTTGCTCCTTGTGCTCATGGATTTCTCCAGAATCTAAATCCTTGGATATTATGCACAGTAGATTGCGAGATATTCAAAGTTTTTGCAATTTTAGGTTGAGGAAATGATTCCACAACTTTTTAGATGCAGTTGTTCACAGATTGGTGACCTCTGACCATCTTTGCTTCTGAGAGACTCTGCCTCTCTAACATGCTCTTTTTATACACAGTCGTGTGACTGTGTTGCAAATTGACGCTCCAGCTGTTGTTCATCAGTACCACTTACTTTTTCAGCCTTTTGTTAACCTGGTCCCAGCTTTTTTGAGAGGTCTTGCTGCCATCGGTTTCTAAATGCAGTTATTTTTTTCAAATGAAATGGATGAATTCTGATATGTCTTCTATTTTACATTCTTGTTTCTTTACATTTTACACTGCAATCCAACTTTTTTGGAATGAGATTTTAACATGCTTTTAAGTAAAGAGAAAAAAAAAGTGTCCACTTCCCATAAAAAGAATGTATTACTCCTGTTTTCATTTTCTAATTGTAAATCTTTAATTGTATTTTTTGGATGAGATTAAGTCGGAAGTCTTCCAATTTTTTCCGGAGTGGCTCAGTCCCAGGAAAAAAAAATCAGACAGGTGCACGGCCCCATAGAATAACATTGGTCCGACTGAGATCCGATGTTTTGTCAGATTGCACTTGGATAGAAATTATGGTGGCGTTAGCAAGTCCTTATCCCGAGAATATGAACTATCGAGTAGGAAGTCCCATAGAAGATTAATGTAGCCGTGGCCAACCGTTCCAAAAGTGAATTACAGAGCCTCTTTCTCGGGCTGGGTGGAGGGTCCTAATAGTCAGACCCCCAGGGATCCGTAATTAATCACTTATCCAGATGATTGGTGATAAGAAGTAATGATTGGAATAATCCTATCTGACTGGCCGGAAGGGTATTGATTGCCTATAGTAATGGCTGCATCTGGCTCTCAGACTAATCTGCCCGAACATCGTGTGTTTTGTCACACTGTCATGTGCATGATAGCGCGGCAAACACTGCTTCTGATCGGCGGTGAAATCATCCCCGCTGGTCAGACAGCCGCGGTTCCCACACTGTCAAAAGACAGCGCGAGCACTCAGCTGTGATCGGAGGTATAAGGTTTAACTGCGGTCACTGGTGTCAGCTGATGGGACTACTGATCCCAGCATCCAACACCTGCTGCTGCTAATAACAGTGATAGCAGGAGCGGCGAATGGGAGTATTCATCAGCTGCTCCCGCGCTGTAAATAAATAATTTTAAAAAAATCCGGCGTGGGTTCCCCTGTATTTTTGATAACCAGCCAGGCAAAACTAACAGCTAGGGGCTGCAACCCTCAACTGTCAGCTTCAGCAAGGCTAGTTATTAAGAATAGAGTGGGTCCCCACTCCGTATTTTTTAATTATTTTATCAATTTTGAGAACCAGCCTTGCTAAAGCAGACAGCTGGGGGCTTGTATTCTCAGGCTGGTAAGGGGCCATGGATATTGGTCCCACCCAGCCTAAAAATTGTAGCCCGCAGCTGCCCAGAAAAGGCACATCTATGAGATGCGCCAATTCTGGCATTTTGCCTGCTCTTCCCACTTGCCCTGAAGCTGTGGCAAATAGGGTTCATATTTGTGGGGTTGATGTCACCTTAGCAATGGAAAAGCATCCGTAAGACACATATCCATTACAAATCCTACAGTTGCATGGTATATAAAGACAAAGCAAGAATAAAGTCCTTTATTAGAAATAAAACAAAACACAGTTTTCCATTTTTATTTAAACACCTATTCCACCGAAGCCCTTGTTCTCCTGTAATAAAACTAAAATAAAAAAACAACAATATCCCTCACCTCTCCGTCGTTCTGTCCCACGCCGTAATCCATGTCGAGGGGAAAACAGTTTTCAACCTGGATGGTGCCAAGATGCGACTGTCCAGGCCGAGAACCACTGGTGACTGAACTGCTGCGAGACTCAGAGACCAGTGGTAACGTCATCGATGTTACCTCCAGTCAGTGAGGCTCCGTTCCCATTCGGGAACTGCCATGACCTCGGTGAGATCCCTGCTAGCACCATGAGAAAGTCTCACTGTACAGAGGCGAGTTCATCGCAGTTCACCAGGAGAAATTTCTCACGGTTAACTGATCTCTTTCTCATTGTGCTAGCGGTGATCACCACAGTTAAGGGGCCCGCTCGCAGCAGCTCATTCTTCACTGCTTCTCAGCATGAACGGTGGCATAATGTCACCACTCATGCTGAAGAGCACATGTAACACAGATTGGATTACGACATGAGACATTATGGATTCCAGTCACCCAACCATCTATCCCTCCTTCCCTCATCCATCCATCCATTTGTCCAGCTATATCTCCATCCATCCCTCATTCTTTCCTCCATCCATCCATCCCCCCCCCTCATCCACACATCCATCCATCTATCGGTCCAGCTATATCTCCATCCATCCATCCCTCCAGCTATATCTCCATCCATCCAGCCATCCATCCCTCATCAATCCATCCCTCATCCACACATCCATCCGTCCAGCTATATCTCAATCCATCCATCCCTCCCTCGTTCATCCCTCATCCATCCCTCCAGATATCTCCATCCATCCATTCTTCGTCCATCCATCCCTCCAGCTATCTTCATCCATCCATCCATTCTTCGTCCATCCATCCCTCCAGCTATCTCCATCCATCCGTTCTTCATCCATCCATCCATCCAGCTATCTCCATCCATCCATTCTTCATCCATCCATCCCTCCAGCTATCTCCATCCATCCATTCCTCATCTATGCATCAACACTGCATCTAGAAACGCAAAGTATCTCGGTAAGATTACGGTCAATGATCGCCAATAATAACAATAAATAACCATGCATACAAATGAATAAAAAACTAAATTTGCGGCTGAGGCAGCATCTACAACTTTTTATTAAAAAAAAACAAAAAAACACTGCATTAAATAAAAGCTATCCACCATTGTCCTGTATTGTAAAATCATGAAGAACAGCCTTTTCTTTGCACCCAGCATAAGAATCATCAGTTGTCCATAAATTATTAAATAGGATTCTCAGCAACAAGGAACCTCCAATGCAACACGAGACCCCTGTAATGGGGCGGTCAGACGATACAGCTGCCGTATGATTGTGGGTGACATCATGGTCGCTGGAGACCAGACAAGACCGAGTGTAGAAAGAAACATCCCACAGCACATGGTGATTTTAGGTTGGTGCCGCTGCTACATCGCAGCAGTTTGCAAGTGAGTGGGGGACTCTTTGCAAAGGAAAAAAACTGGAATCATTTAGATTTTTTTGGCAATTTGCTTGTGGCGGCATTTTACGGCATGTAGCTGCGGCGTGTTGCGATCTTTAGCTGCATGACCCGTGTCACTGCCGTGTAACCCCAGCATGATTTTCAAAGGCATATCCAAAAATCTGGAGCAGGAATAGCGAACAGTCCAGCAGATGTGGAAGCACTGGTCAAAGCATGACCTAGAATGCGCTTTACCGGGATCCTGGAATACTAGAGGTGTCGCATGGCGGTGCGGCTTTGCAACATTTTGTCTAATGGATTTCCTAATGTTTTCTACCATGACTGCAACACAGCGTCGCAATTGTTTCCACACGTGTTAGATTTTCTGTCGCTGGTCACAAATCGTACAATCCATACTTGACATACTCTTCCATGCAAGTCAGACGCAGTTACGACATGTCTGAGAACTGGAAGTACTTTTCACTCTATATAGTAAAATTGCAGCTGTAATATAGTTGTACACAACTACACTGTGTAACCCCTGCCTCATACGTAGCACATGTTGCACTGTTTATTGCTGGCTGCAGAAAGAGCCAACTAAGAATCCATCAGTAAGCTCATTCTGAGTGTCTGAAATTAGAGTTTGTAAATCTTCGTTTTTGAGCTCTGCTGATCTTTGACCACAGTTGAATGTGCAGGGAAGCAAAGAACCTGTAAAAGCCAAACTGTGCAACATTCTAAATAAAACCCAATTGCAAAAATGATTATTAGCCCCAAATACATGGAATTAAGTTATGCACGGATACTGGATGGCGGCACACACAGTTCCCACAGCCCTGTGCTACAGAGCTGAACACACTCTTTGTGCCCCAACAACAGTGCCCTGTATTAGGGTGTAGTAAGAAGGCCGTATGAATCAGGGCGAGATGGGAACGCAGTGCACGGATTGGCTGGCGGCTCTCTGTCCAGAGCATGGCAGCTGCATAGAAATACATGAAGCTGTCACACTTGGGACGTTGGAGCCGCTGGCCAGTCCATGCAGTGGTCGACTCCCACGACCATTTCACTTTGAGTTCATTCATTGCCGCATTGGGGGTATCAGCAGCAGCCATAGTTGGTGTGTTCTTAACACAACCATTTCTGGTGAGCGGGTTTTTTCCACCACTTTTACATGCCTGTCGCCACCAGTCTATCACAGTTGTACTCTTTGAGCGCTTTTTTCCCTGCCTTTTTAGTTCCTGCCTGCATAATGAAATCCGTGCCAGGCAGAGGCACAGTGAAGCTCCGTACACTTCTATGAGAGCTGCATTGTGGCTGATGTATGGATCTGTAGTATATCAGTCTGTTTGAGGCTTTTAAATGCCGATTGTCCTAATCCCTTGCAGTCCTGGGATGAGGACACCACCACTGGTATAGAAGGCTAATCACAACATACCTGTTCGATCTGGACCCCATATCCCTTCCACTGAGAATCCCACGACGTGTTCCGGTAGATGTCGTCCACCCGGTCAATCAGCTCAATCTACAATTGTCAAGAAACAATAATGGATTACACTGGTAAAAACAGGAATACAGATCGGAGTAAAGAAACAACGTAGGAAAATAATGAAAATCCACTTTACAACAAATATGACTTAATTAACAAGCAATTACCAATGGTATTAAATGAATTTGAAGGGATACAGTGTAATACTTCATGTCCCCTGCAGGGGCGCTGCAGGCAAAATGAACACTATCTTCCAGGTTTTACCACAAATTTCTACTAAATCGCTTGGGGTCCTGACATGTAGGAACTTTGAATTTCTGCTGATTGTCAAGAGACACTTCTTATAAAATAGAGATTATAAAAAGCAGAGAAGCCCTTTATACACAAACGCAGATGATTAATTACCAAATAATTGATGGTGGTGCTTTCTTCCTTCCGCCCCATGTATTTGTAGAAGCGATGATCGGCCACCACCAGCATCTTACATGTGTTCTTATTAGGATCTGGGGGAGATTTTTGCCTTTTCTCCCGATGTAAATGTTCGGGATCTGAATACAATAGAAACAAATGCTTATTATTAATGGCGGTGGTTTAGTAACGATAAATAAAGGGGTTTCAGAAAAACGTAGCCACAAAAATATTAATATACATATCATTGTGTTTGCACCCAAACTTTTGTGCAATTTGCTTTATTTCCTTGTTGTAAATGCTCTGCACCGAGTTTATCAATGTTTTTATGCCATTTAAGAATTTTTTACTTTCTAAAATATGCAAATTGCCTCTTCAGAGAGGCAGGGGACTAGAAATCTATAGCTCCACCTGTTGGAAGAAGTGATCCTACAAATCACTATCGACCCTTTAACAAGTCTTGTAATATGACTTAGGATAAAAGCTAAATCAGAATCTCAATTTGCAGACAGTGTTTCAGGGAGTTGCCATCAGTGCATGGCATGAGATCTTCTTTGGCTAGGTCAGAGGCTCAGGACTGACTTCTAAGGAGCAACATTTCTCCTTGTAGAGAGTGACATACAGACCCTGGCATGCCAATGTAAGGAAGTTTCTTTATTAGCATGCCACGGCCGGTATGTCACTCTGTGGTGGTCCCTGGGAATCTGACTGAGGCCCAGATAAAAGGTCATCAAGGGCTGTAAATGGCCCACTGGCCTGAGGTTCCCCACCTCTGTATTAGATCAATGTTGATATTGGCGGGATCAGTGAACAGGCCGATATGCATAGGAGCCTCGGACAGATGAGACCTTTGGGTCTACTAGAGAAGGATCCAGCATAGCCAATTTCAGACTACCAACCTTTTTGTTATTGAGGAGAAGAGTCGCAATCAGCGGCACTCTGAGAACGCAGGAGCGCTCCTGTGTATAGTGGTCTGGGAGATAGCTGTTGGCCAAACTTTGGCTTGGCCGATCCTTTAGCCGACAGCTATCTAATCTGTATGGGGGGCTTTAGTGTTCAGCATTCCAGAAGTAGTGCAATTTCTACACAATTGGACCAGATAAACCCTCAAACCCTGATAAACACATATGTAATCCCACGCCCCCCAAAGTGTCTACCCGTATTAAGCAGCGTTTGGTAAAGGTTCTTGCTAGTAGTCTCCAAGCTGTTGCTCTCCAGGTGCTGTAAACTACAACTCGCAAGATGTTCCAGCACATGTACTTTTGCAACAGTTGAAAATCCACAAGCTGTCAGGGTTGCACTGAAAGACCCTACACAGGCCGATAATTGGCTAAACCATTGGCCGGTACACACATATCAAAGGAGAATTTGCCCTCATCGCTGCTAACACCATTCATGCCACTGTTGGTTGTATATATATATATCTATATATATATCTATAGATATATATATACACACACTGTGTAAACGAAATACACTGCTGACAAAATCCCACAGGCATCCATTTACACTGGAAGAATTATGCCCAAAATGTTTGGCTCTTGTTTAATGAGGACCTGTGACTTGCTCAAAAAATTGAGCAAAATACCTTGTAAAAACACCTCTGCTCCCCCGATTCTGCTGCTCTTCCTGTTTGCGTTGTGCCCCTCAATTGCAGAGATATCCATATTTGCTACTTTAGGAGCGCAGTATGTGAAATCTCTGCTTTCATAACAATTCAGCAATTCTTCAGAGTCCTCTCTGGGGGTGTGCGCCTTCACTCCTCCCTCCCAAAAGCTGCCAATCACAGCTTAGCAGCATCTGAGACTCCTAGAACAGCTGCCATGCTGTGATTGGCAGCATCTGGGAGGGAGTTGCATTACAAGCAGAGATTTCACATACTGTGCACTGAAAAGAACATATTCTCTGCAATGGAGAAACAAGGCTCTAAACAGAAAATAGTGGCAGAGTCAGGTGAACTCAGGATTTTTTATAACACATTTTACTCAAGAGGGTTTTTGAGCTTGCACAGAGAATTATTTCCAATACAGATCCCAAGCAGCTGAAGCCACGCAGAAGGAGCGGTCTCTACGCCCATGGATGTCTAGTACAGCAGAGGCATTAATATATATTTTGAGGACCGGGGTGGACATATTCCCTTTATACAAAAGCGGATCTTTCTATTTCCGTTAATTGGTGTGTAAATTAGGACGTGACTGTCACAGAGGCCTAACTCTCAGGATAACCCGCTATAACCCAGAAGGAACGGCCGCTCTTAATTAGTAGCCGTCTGCCGAATAAAATATTCATAGACTTCACTTAACAGTGCACTAACCAAGTGACATACTACAACTGCCCCTCATCATGCCCCTTATACAGAAAAAACGCCCTGCACAATAAACAAGGAAGTCGACATCTATAAGCTTTTGGAGATTGCAGGGAAGACTCATTCTGCACTTTGTGGAGGATTTCCAGTAATGACCAACACTTAAGGCTCCAGCTATAAATGAATAATCAGGTAAATGATATACATTACTCTGCAGTACCTGACACACATTTATAAGGGGAGCATTAGTGGAGCAGTGCATTAGTACATCTCCCTGGCTCCAGTCCACAATACATATTCTCCGTAGATCTCTGCACGCCCACGGACAATCCGCGAGGCTCACCGTCTGGCCCGCTGCCTCCACAGTGCTCCATATTCTAAAAAAAACCTAGAATAAGTCTTATGTAGCTGCCATGGATTATTCCCAAGATATAAAGTCATGGCGTATTTCTAGGATGAAACATTTAGTGATTGGTGGAGGTCGGACTATAGGGACACGCATGATCCTGAGAATGAAGAGGTCATAACGATTAGCATTTAATACTACCACCTAGGCAGCTAACTGCACCATGTAACCCACACCTGCTAGATTAGGCAGGCAGGTCCCCACCATCACTGTGTGTAAAGGATATAACTAGAGTTGATCAGTGTCCATCTTGATAGATCAGACCTTTATGGCTGCAGCTATACCGAATTTTAGTTTTTTAATGTCTTCATTTTTAAAAGGGGGAAACGGAATCGATTCAAATTTTTATTTTATTTTTTTTTACTTCTCTTAAGGAGACTTGAACCAACAATGCATTAAAGTATATATCTCAAATCACAGTCTCCACACACTTCACAGACGAGCATCTCTGATCGCTGCCGTTCCTGGCTGTGTAACACAGCCGGCATCTGCTGGATGTGGTGCAGATTACCTCCTGATCCCATTCCATACACCTGCATCCGACTTCTATGGCGGGAGTCAGAAAGGGGTTAATATTAGAGGTGAGCGAACGAGCTGGAATAAGGCGTTATCTGAGCATGCTCAGGTGCTAACACGGTGTCTTGGCGTGCTTGAAAAATACGTTTGAGTCCCCGCGGCTCCATGACCCACTGTTCAACAGCCACGACACATGCAGGGATCGCGTAACAAACGGTCCATACTCATCTTCTGCGGCGGCGCCGATCCTGTGATGTCCACTGTGGTGTCATGTGCTGGAAGCAGTGGAGGAGTGAACAGCACTGGAACTGCGGCGGTGCAGAAGGGGAGTACAAGCTGTTCTTCTTAATTTGCTCAGGGGACTCGGGCTGCTAAAGTAGTGGCTAACCCCTATATAATGTATCCGCTTTAGGTCTTATTATATTCATGGGGTTTTCTTTTAGGCAAAAGGAAGGATAAAGAAAAAAAAATGCCTCCAAGCCAAAATTTTGGTAGAAATTTTTGGCAAATCGGCTGTTTGAGTTCACCCTAAAACAAGATCAATATGGATGTTTTATACAACAAATAAATAAATAACGGGCCCCACAGACATTAGATAAAAATCGGAAGAACATGTTAATTTTTTATGTGTAAGGGGGCACTCGACTCTCCTCTAACAGTGGAAGAAGGATGAGGCCGTCGGAATTTCAACTCCTAATCCTTTGGTTTTCAGAAGGGATGAGCCGCGGACAGAAGAGTCTGGCAGCGACTTTCTCCTCTCTCCCCGTTGAAAACTCATGAAAGCACGGCCGAGCTGTGCGATCCTGTGTGTGAGGACTTTGGAGAATGTCCGGCCGACATCTCTCACCTGTGTATGGGCAACTTACGTGCTCACAGTCTCCTATAGGAGCCGAAAATGACGTTCTCAGTTCCAACACAAAGCAAGATTTTACGTAGAATGTGTTATTATAGAAGGAAATGGAGAATTACTGGAAAAATCTTCTGGTTTTTTACTAATGGATTTCCTGTTTCCTGGAAAGGTTGTACTACAAAAATAAAGACTTAAGTAAAATTTAATAAAAATTAATAAATATATCCATTTCCCATCGCATCTGTTCACATTTGTGTTAGGGCCTCTTTCTGTTACAGCTATCACAGAATCATACGGTAGTTTACAGACAAAAATTCCAGATCCCATTAAAAGAATGAGATCCGTCAGTGTCGGTCAATCTGTAAATGGATCCATCACAGCAATATCACGTATGATTACACTCATGGTTTCATTTCTTTACATTTCTGTGTTTACAAAGTAATTATTAAAGCAGATCTCCGCTTATTGCTAGAAGACTATTCCTGCAAAGATTATTTTCAATGTCGGCAGCACATGTCCGGTGAGATTCCCGGTTGCACAGAACGATCATATCCAAGTCCAGGTTGGGATCCAAAAATCACAGTCAATACACGGACCATGGAATGTGGGCAGGTGAGGCCTTCCTGTCTAATATTGCTCATTTTGGCCATCCCAGAAACTGGCAAATTTACCTGTGTCGACAATTGACTAAGGCAGGCAGTGAAGGGGGCTGGCCGACTGCAGATTCAATAGCTAAGCCAGCTACTTATTCTGACATAAGACTAGAAAGGGGGCTGGCTTTGCCATTAAAATTAGAAGTCAACCATTTATCTATTCAACCATGACCTTCACCTCTGGTTTGTGTTCGACAAAGTCACTTGTCGACACAGGTGTCACTTTTGTCAAACACAAAGCAGAGGTGAAGCTGATGGTTGACTGGATAGATGGATAACTGCTAATTTTATACCCAAGCCAGCCCCCTTCTAAGTATATGCATCAGCTATGACAGAATAGAAGACTGGCTTAGCTTTTGAATCCGCAGTCAGCCAGCACCCTCCACTCCCTGGCAAAAATGATAATTTTGTGGGAAAGTGACTAAGGCAGGCAGTAGAGGGGGCTGGCTGACTGAGGATTCACTAGCTAAGCCAGCCTCCTAATATGTCAGACAGGAAAGAGGGATGGCTGACTTCAGTTTCAATAGCTAAGTAAGCCCCCTATACGGTCAGACAGGGAAGGGGGCTGGCTTGGCTATTAAAAATTAGCAGTTAACCACCTATCCAGACAACCATCAGCTTAACCTCTGATTTGTGTTCAAAACAGTCCCTTTCTGACATAGGTATCTCTTTAGTGTGTCAAAACCAGAGGTGAAGCTGATGGTTGACTGGATAGGTGGTTGACTGCTAATTTTAATAGCAAAGCCAGCCCCCTTCTCTGTATATGTGTTGGCTGTGACAGAAACGGAGGCTGGCTAAGCTATAGAAACTGTAGTCAGTCAGCCCCCTTCACTTCCTCTTTTAGAAAAGTGGTACCTGTGTGGGCAATTGAAGGGGGCTAAGGGACTACGATTTCAATAGACAAGCCGGCTTCCTACTCTGTCATTGCCGATGCATAGACAGGGAAGGGGGCTGGCTTTGCTATTAAAATTATCAGTCGGCCACCTATTTTCGACCCCCTCTTTCTTAGCTTTACAGGAGCCTGAAAAGGGCAGAAAAAGATGGGGGAAAAAAGTATGTGGAAAGATGAACTAAACTACTCGTTCAGCCGTGGCAGGGCGCAAGTGGTACCTGAGCTCGGTTTGCACAGTCATTTCGAGCTGACAGACTCCCTTAAATTCTGAGCTAACAATGAATGTTGCTCTGGATCTACCACAAGTTGCAAACAAATAAAACGAAGTAAATGAAATATGAATTTTATTCGCATGTAGGGAATGGTTTTTAAATTATTTTGGTCACTACAGGAAGAATTCTTGCACTTTCCCCATTTTGCTCTGCACACCTGTAGATTAGTCGCCTGTCCCCAAACTCTGCCGGTCCCTGAAGCATGAGGGGACGGAGAGATATCACTTAGTCCTGCACACTCTATTGTGCACATCCCCGGCTCACAACATCCACCATGGGGGTGAACGTAACCTTCAGGATGGAAGTGCCGCTCCAGTAAGAAGCGTGAAGAGCTGTAGACGGCGGCTGAGTGCTCTACACATAATTGGCCGCCTCGTTATAGACGAGCTTAGAGGAGTGCGTGTTCCCTAACGAGCACCTTCCAACCAACGGTTTGGATGATTCATGTCTTCTGAGGACCCGGAGGGCATCCTGCCCGGAGCATCTTATACCGGAGCAGAAGATCATTCTTCTAGAAACTAATTGACCTTCACCGGATACTTTATTTTCTGTTAAGAAAAAGACGGTCCGTCCTGACGAGGTGGATTTTATGCTCCTACGATATGGAGAGTTTATCGGTAAAAAATTGAACACACCAATAAGATTAACCCCGCCATGGCTGCTACAGGTTCTCCAAGTTAGACATTTCTAAACCCACAAACTATCCATTCCAGATGGCCGTACGCCTTATATTAGAGGACGGACATTATTGCGGCGTAAGTTATCACTTATCTACAGGATAAATGACAACTTTCAGATAGTTAGGAGTTTCCACCGATCCAGAGAACGGGGCTCAGAAATGCCCCCCACACGCGCCATAGCTGTATTTATCATCTATGACACTTGAGCAGGCCTAATACCTAGGGGTCAAACCCCTAGCATCCAGCAATGTATCACCTATCCTGTGGATAGCGATTAACTAGACAGTATCTAGTTCCAGCTAAAACATAAGACAGTAGAAATTGGACTAAAACTGTCCGAAAATGGTTAAAAGTGCCCATTTAACTTTTAAGGGGTTGTCCACTACTCGGACAACCCCTTCTGAATCCCTACATTTACCCCCTTGTAAAATAATAACACTAAGGCTAAGTGCACACGTTCAGGAATATTTGCGTTTT
>VIAB01004978.1:4761-19179 GCA_009801035.1 Oophaga pumilio | reverse complement strand
ACCAAGGGCCTTAAATTTTCAGCACTTTATCTTTAGGGGGTTAAATAAATATATTCCTTCTGTTAAGAAAAAATTGCCATAAGAGTGCACAGTGGATTTTGACTGCAGATTTGTGCGCAAACTGTCTGTTGCCGCTTATCCTAGCATCTTATGCAGACATACATACCGGTGCGTCATTACACTGTGACAAATGAACTCCAATATTGCTAAAAATGTAAGGTACTTAGTTAGACTTTTTTTTTAACCAAAGAGCGCAAAAGCCATCCAACCATGTCAACGAATGGTCCCTAACCACTATATGTCCTACATCTCCATGTGCCAAACAGGGCCTCATCTTAATAGTGAGTGAAAAGGAAACCAGGCTTAGCTCCCAATTAAAACCTTGTATGGGAAAGATAGGTGGAGAAGGGTGTTGACCACATAGTTTTTTTATTATTTTTCTTTTTTGTATCCTCTTGTGCAGACTCTGCGGATGTCACTGATTTTACCCTTTGTAATGCAGTTGGTGAAATGTCCTGCGAATCTGCACCATCACAGAAGCCGCTTGGATCTGGCTTTGTTCTTTAGGGTCTGTTTTCTTCACAGCTGTCATTGGTACATTATGTACAGTAAGATAAGTAGAAAAAATGGAATTGGTGTGAACAGAGCCACAAAAGTTAAAATATGAACTCATCTACAGTTTTTAGGGCTTTTTTTTATTTTGTGGCCCTCAGCTTCCTTCCTTGAAATTTGTAGAGAGATTCCTATTTTTCATATTATCAGAAATAAGGTATTATCACGGTTTCTGTTTTCTCCATTGACGGCTGCAATTCGAAGATGTCTAATCTTATGAAGATGAGCTCAGTCTTGCAGTTCCATCATTTTTTTCTTCCATAAAGAGATTTTTTTTTCCTCTTTTGGTTGGAGACAGCTCTTTTCTTTTCATTTTTTCCACCCACAATTGTCTATTAACGTCAAACTGTTGTCAAGAAAACAGTGTCAAAACGGGCTGAATTTTTAATTTTCTCATTCTTCTTTGTTGATATTTCAGTTTGGAGTCAAATTAGAGCTGGAGCAGTCAAAGCTATGACAAGAAGTCTAATCAGCTGCAGGTTTTCCCTGCCTCTCAACACACACAGGACAGCTGTTTGCAGTTCATCCCATACGTCAAGATGACAAGAGTATCTCATGATGGCATTATGTGATATACTGTTAGGGGTGGCGGCCTTACTCTGCTGTTTTTTTTTCAGAAAAGCATTATTGTCATTTTTAATGCCTAAGTGGAAAACATCAAATAATCAAAGGCTTTTAAAGACATTTGGCCAATTCTTTTTTAATTTTGTGTATTTTGATTCCATGTGTAAATCATTGGCAAAATATGTTTTTTATCCGAAAAAAAAAATGAGAAATTCATATGTCCACAGAGGCAGAAGAATTAAGTAAAAACATGCAGCAAGCAGCAGATATAATGGTTATTTTTGAGAATGATTGAACTTGATACTGTTATTTTACTCAGTTCTTTAATGGGGTATTGGTTAGCAGGACAATCGTCTCACATTACACAAAACCCTTTGCAATAATTCATAGATATCAGAATATACTTCAGAGCATATATAATAGAAGCTATGTGAGTGAGGGTCAAGGTTATATGAAAATGGAACACAACAGAGATATGGATTATGTCTTGTCTAGAGATGAGCAGATTAATCTATGGAGGATCAACTTCAAGTCAAATTTCCGGAAATTCACAGGTGTCCATGAATTTGAACATTCTGCAATTAGCACACACTGATGAAGACTCGGAGAGTGAGCTAATGATTTCTTGCTCAGTTCTGTGGGCTGCGGATAAATTCCCTGCATCATTCAAATGACTTTATCTAGCCCAGGCCAATCAGAGTGGACTACAACCAGTATAAAGGATGTGGGATGGCCAAGCAGCGCAATTTTAGGCCTTTTGCAACGGATCGACTGGAGGTCATAAGCCTAATCTTATTTTGGCATGCTACTTCAGTGCTGAGTAATTTTGAAAATGGAAATGCAAGTCTCAGTCTGTGAATAATAATATAGAAAAAGAAAGTTTGATGCTCTAGATCCTTGGTAAAAATTCAAAATGTATTCAATCCTTATTAAAACATGCAAAATGCTCCTGGACAGCACTGTGGCAACAAGAAAACAAAGCAACGCATTTCGATCGCCGCAGTAATCTTTATCAAAGTCTATATACCTCCACATCCCACGATGCTTTAAAGTAACCTCAAACCAATTAGCTATCCAAGTCTTATCACATGAAAAATATCAGGTCCTAAAAAGCAAACGTTTAAAATGAAAAAAATTATCGCATACCCGTGCCTCTGACCCTCAGCTACTGCAATCCTGGTAACTGCACCTGGTGTCTACCTGCACCCCAGCCTTTTCTCACCACCAGATACTCTAGTAAACACCAGCTAATACTGAGGACTAATGTAATGACAACTTTCTTGCAGGATTTATCCACTTCTGTGTCCACCATGTCGTGCGCATCAACCGTATCAGGTCCGCCTTCCTCAGCATTCACATCCTTTCTAGGGGAGCCACCAGAAGTTCCAGGGTCTGG
This sequence comes from Oophaga pumilio, assembly GCA_009801035.1. NCBI lineage: Eukaryota > Metazoa > Chordata > Amphibia > Anura > Dendrobatidae > Oophaga > Oophaga pumilio. Next base: position 16,607 of record VIAB01004978.1, on the reverse strand, counting down.
AGGAGCAGCTAAACTTCAGCTTCCATTTCTGTCCCACTTTGATGGAGACTCCAAGGAGAGCTGCGGCTTTATTAACCAGTGCCATATCCAATTCACTCTCCACAATCTTCTTTTTCCTTGGGACCAGACCAAGATTGCGTTCTTGGTCTCAATGCTGTCTGGTTGAGATATGGCCTGGGCAAACCTCATTTGGGAGAATAGAGGTCCTGAGAATCACGATGTTACTAGGTTATTAGAGATGTTCCGGACAGTATTCGAGTAACCTGACCGCACCTCGTCTTCCAACTTATTCTTGCTGGACTCTAAGACAGGGCACAGATACCGTGCCACAGTATGCCTTATGATTCTGCACCATGGCGATGGAGCTGTTCTGGAATGAAGAAGGATGAGTTGGCAGGCAGAGATCTATCATCCTCTCTGAATGCCCTTATACACCTCGCATGTAGGATTGATTTCCATGAACAAGCTCTAGAACATGCTCAAGTGTCTGCATTTTTCAGGGAAACTCCTAGGTCGGCTTCAACCTTTTGGTGGCCTTTGCTGCCAGAAATCTGCTGTATAGCTGATGCAGTTAGGATGAGCCAAACTCTCTGTACAAGAGTGACAGCAAAGGTATCGTGATATAGTGTGCATGTACTGTGGAAGTGAGAGACATTATGTTCGTCAGTACTCAGTTAGGTCCAGAGGCATCCAGCGCCTTGGGACAGTCAGAGAGATGACCCTGGATGGAAAAGTCAGCTCTCCAAAACTTTTGACCCAAGTCACCTTGGTTTGGAGTTGGGGAAATAATTCTCTCTCCACTGCAGCCCATTTAGACTTTGGATCTGTTCATAACCTCATCCATCCCGACCTAGATTGATCCTACGCAGCAGCTTGTTCGTCCCCTGGTTTTTGCCTCCATTGACTGACAACCTCTGGTGGAGCTTATTCATCATGTCACATTGCCTGTCATCCTGCAATTTGGATCCCAGCACTCTGAAAAAATCTTTTTTTGTGTCCTATCTAGCTCTGACGACTCTGTTCTTCCAGGTCTTCCATGGTTCCACCCACATGTGCCAGTTGTTGATTGGTCCACCAGTCAAGTGCTTCATTGGGGATTGTCGTGTTCTACCAACTGCCTTACCAAGGTCTTGCCCATGTCCCAACCTTCCAATCCTCCGGCCCTGCCTTCACCACCTCAAACTTGTGACATGTCTGATTCTGAAGGGAGATCAATACACATTTTTACCCAGCTAAGATTGTTGAAGTGGTTCCTCTAAGAGACGTCCCTTTGAATAAAGCCGTGACTTCGACTTTGAGGAGATATGAATCTAAGCCAGCCAGGGACTAGTGAGTCCTACAGGAGCAAGCCTGCTAAAAATGCCTGCTGCCCTATTATTCCTGAGACATTTCCTTGGCGGACCAGACTAAAAGAGAGAGGTGTAAAGTGGGATGGTAATGTCATAGTGGTAACATGGCTTCTACTCGCGTCAGATGGGCTCGCTGAGTTTTGACTCTTGCAGCACTGCTAAATTTGTAGATGTCTACATGTGGCTTAGGTGGCGTGGCCAGTCTATGCAGGAATTTAACCCGCCTGTGCCCTTTAGAGATTATGTTCCCCAGCCTATCCTGTGCGAGCAGACTCTATATCAGGCAGTTTCACCCACCACTCTTTGCCAGAATATTGGTTCCTAGCCTTTTTTGCTCAGCTAGTGTCCTGATTGTGCTTTGTGTTTCTTCCTCCCATTTTTGACTCTGCTTGTGTACCTGTCCTGTCTGACCTCTCCACTCCTGACCTCGGCTGTGTATCCTGAAGCTGTACTGCCTGCACCAATCTCGAACTGGCTGACCACATCTTTGTCTTTGCCCTCCTGTACCACATACTCATGTCTCTGCCCCTCCAGTCATCTGCCCTTGAGTGGCACCTGGTGTTTACTGGCAGCCGATTCTATCCTCATCAAAAGAGGCTCTAATGAAGAACCGTTAGGCAACTAATCACGCCTCTACAAGGTAAGCCTGGCCCATGGCACAGTTTGTCCACATCCATCATCATTATATTCACCTGCCAATGTTACATAAACCAGGTCTAGTTCACATCAATGAGTCCAGATTGCGGTTAGTACATGATTTGTCACTTCCAAAAAATTACAAAAAATAAGCAGTTGTTGCTTTATGGCAGTGGAATTGCCTGTAAAAAACCACAAATATAGGGACAGCGTAATCTATTCTTAAAGGGAATCGGTCAGCAGGTTTTTGCTATTTAATCTTTGACCAGCATGATGTAGGAGTAGAGAGCCTGATTCCAGTTACATGTAACGTACTAGATTGTATGCTTTAGATTTAATACAATCAGTGTTTTAATACAGGAGATTATCACTGCCGGACTAGGTCTCATGTGCAGGCCAGTCAGGCTAATCTATGTAACCCCGCCCCCACCAACACAGTTTGCTGACAATGTACAATGTACACAAGAAGCTGCTAATCACTGTTGTAGGTGAGGTTATACATAGCTCAACATTCTGATCACTGCTTCATCTACAACAGACAAAGCTACACCTAGCAGTCCAGTAAATGATACATCACTGGAATCGAAGTCTCTGCCCCTATATCATGCAGATCTCAGATTACATAGCAAAAACATGCTCACGGATTCCTTTTAATGAAGGCACCTTTAGAGCAAGATGTACAAGGTGGATTCAAAAATTTCTGTGAGAAACATTGATCAGCTGGCCTTTTTGAAAATAAGCCACATCTTTGGCTCATAATGTTTCAGAAGGTGAATTATTGCCGATTTTACCCCTTTTGCAGAAATACTTTTTCTGTATGAAACAAATAGGTCTGACAAGGGTGGTCCTGGGTGAAAGTAATCCCTAAAAGACACTTAAATTTTTGCTCACAGTTAGATTTTGGTTTATGAAGGCAAGTTACAATGTCAATTCTGTTATTGGCTTTGTAATCATAGATGGTAGCAATAGCAATGTCCTTTCTCCTTTCAATTAGCCAGTAGTAGTATCTAGATTTTACCTTGCCTTATTTATTGTAGTCCATTTATGTTCTGTGGAAGATCGGGTTAATTGAACAAAGTTTGGATTGTTGCAGCATATAGTTTCCTTCTTTATGGGCTGACATCAGCAATTTTGTATTTGAAGGAATTGAAATGATGTTGCGCCATAACCCTCAGTAACTTTCACTTCACTGCAGTTTGTGCCTTAGGGTGGATTGTAAGTAAATTTAGCTCTGCATACATAAAGGATACATTTCAAATATTATTAGAAATCGACTTGACTGTAAATGCTGTTTAACTGTTTGAAGATCTTCCCTATTCCGTTTTACCATTTCCTTGCACTTTTGATTTCTATATGGATAGATTGTAAAATGTGTAATAGTGTGGTCAATGGGTGGTGGTTCCAATATTAATGCACAAACTATTGATACATAATGGATACTTGTTGAGGGTTTGGTGAGACTGTGGACAGGTGGATTATCATGGGTATGCATTGATTTTTGGATTACTGTTGAATTTTCTTCCATGTATGCACTATGCACTTTACTTTGAGTATTATGGATGATGTGATCCTATTGCAGATACATGGATATATGACTGTTATATGATCCCTGATCCTGGATTATGTCCCTTTACCACCTAATGTGCACTTTACTTGGGTATATTCCTTTCCTCTTTACCTGCAACTTTTTGTGACTTTGTATATTAATTGTTATATCAATAAAATTTTAATTTTTATGAATACCTTCTCTTTTGAGTGGTGAGTGCTGGATACTCTATATCCATTATGTATCAATAGTCTATTTCCACACCCCTACATTTCATGCATGTTTGGATTCTCTTCTATGGTGAAGGGTCCTATTTAAGTGCAAGTGTTTTTGGACATCTTGTTAGTTAATGCACAAACTATGTAGTATTGAGAGACTCGAGGATATTGGAATAGGATGATTATTTCAGTGCCTACATTTTTTAAACTCTGTCAGTATCTGTGAATATAGTCCCTTAGCAAGAGGAGAGTTCTGCTTGAATGCCTATGCTCATAACATTCACATTCATACACTATGTCTGAGCGGGAGCATGCAGCATGGATATACATTTTAATAGACTCAAACTTGAGACGCCAATATCCCTAAAGTCTCTTCCATCAGTCACTTTATTGACATAGGGACTATATTATAAAGTTTCAGGAGTTATTCACTACCTGGACAACCCTTTGTAAATACCCTTTCTAAATGAAGTAGTCCCCCTTATAAAATAATAAATAGGAAATAGTGATGGACGAAACCCGTAGATGTTCGGGTCTTGCAGGTACGGCCGAACATCTAAAAACAAGATACCTGGACCCCATTCAGCTGAATGGGGGGCCCAAATATCCATTGTTTGCCACGCTGTCATCTGCATGACAGCACAGCTAAAACAGGCTCTGATCAGCGATAAGATCATTAGATGACAGCGTGAGTCAGAAGCTGTGACCGACAGTAAAATGGTTACTGCAGTTCACAGGCGTTTGCTGATGAGAGGGTACTACTCTCATCAGCCTGCACCTGTAGTCACTTATAACAGTGAAAGCAGGCACCACTGATGGGAGTATTCATCAGCCAGCGCCTGTGCTATAAATAAATTAATTAAAATGACATGGGGTTTCTTTTATTTTTGATAACCAGCATAGGCAAAACTGACAGCTGCGGACTGCAACTGTCAGCTTTGTCATGGCTCGAGAGGGTAATAGAGGGGCCCCATGCCGTATTTTTAAATTATTTAAATAAATAATTTAGAAAAATGGCATGGGCTCCCCCCTTTTGACAACCAGCCATGATAAAGGTGACAGCTTGGGGCTGATATTCTCAGACTGGTAAGGGGCCATGGATATTGGGCCCCCCAGCCTAAAAATAGCAGCACTCAGCCTCCCCAAGAAAGGCACATCAATTAGATGTGCCATGACGCTTTTGCCTGACTTTTCCCACTTGCCCTGGTGCAGGTGTGTAGAGCCAGCATCTCTGCCTTAATTCCCCTAAAGAGATGCTGACTCACTCACCACCACAGTCCCGCACTTCCTCCTGTCCTGCTGCTGATGTCCAGGGTATGCACACAGCGTGCAGAACCTTGGGCACTGTGCTTAGGGTGCTCATCCCTTCTAAAGGGGTCACGCATGCACCGTCTGACTGTCTACCATTCCGAGCCGTTCCTGCCTCCTGTCCTTTGGGGGTCAGCTGCCATCCACCCAACGTAAGTCCTAGTGTAGCACTTGTTCTCGCCACCCTCATCCATCCTCGGATTACAGTATCATCGGCAGCTGTGCACCTGATGTCGGACTTGGTGAGTCACTTAGTCACACCCCTCCAGGCACTCCTTGGATCACTGCACAGTGGTTCCACCACCCATTTTGATAGTTTGCACAGGCCATGGAATCCACTCACTCTCAGGCTTCTTCCATCTCTGACTTTTACCTGGAGGTTTTCACCAGAAAGAACAACAGGATAGGATCCTATCCTATCTGCAGACACTTATCGCCCATCTAGACACACTGACAACTCCGGCCGCATCCGCATCTACCCAAGCTGCAACAGTGTTGGATGTGCCTCAACAGTCTATCAGCTACGTACCTGGCTTCGGACCTTGTCTGTCTGCTCCTCCACCCTATGGCATTGATCCTACTCTATGTCAAGGGTTCATTAATCAGCGCAGGCTACAATTTGAACTTTTGACTCATAAGTTCATCACAGATTGGGCCAAGGTGGCCTTCATTATGTCCCACCTCATTGGCGAGGCTTTGACGTGGCTTATCCCCCTATGGGAGAAAGGAAATCATCTAGTATCAAACCGTCAGTTCTTTTTTGAGGCCTTTTGTAAGGTCTTCAACAAACCCGGTCAAGTGTCCTTAGCAGCATCTTTTCTCCTCCAACTGCGCCAGGGAAAACTGGGCCGGTACGCTGTATGCTTCCACACCCTGTTGTCAGAACTCACCTCGAATAATGAGGCTCTGGTAAACACGTTCTGGGAAGACCTGTCTGGGCTAATCAAGGATGAGCTGGCCGGTCATGATATTCCCACCTCTCTGGATGACCTGGTATCTTTAGTAACACGGATCATATTTCAAGAGAATTCCAGGGAGGTGATCCGCGAGAGAAGACTTGTATGCCTGGCTAGTACCTTTCAAATACCGATCATGCTGCAAACCTCAGCTCCGGCACCCTCTCCTGAATCCTTGCAGGTATACCAGGTGAAGATGACCAAGCATCTTCAGGAGGTCCGCCGCTTCAAGGGAAGGTGCTTCTATTGTGGCATTCCTGAGCATGTAATCTTCTCCTGCCTGGAGATACCGGGAAATGCCTGAGCCTAGGGTTTGTTGGAGAGGTCACCCTGGGTGAAAATCACTCCTCTCAGTCACTGACTCTGTCAGTATCCGTGTCCTGTGGCGGCATCCATTTTGTCGAGACGGCCTACCTCCACTCCGGTTCCGCGGGTAACGTCATTCAACAGGCCATAGTGGAACAATATCATATTCCGATCCAACATCTTTCCGATCATTTGATGATTTCTTCAGTGGATGGAAAACCCCTTTCTAAAACCATCCTTTTTGTGACCGAACCTCTAGAACTCTGAGTAGGAATGCTACACGTGGAGAAGGTTAATCTCTATGTGATGTCGGGCCGGTCTCACCCTCTGCTGCCAGATCTGCTATGGCTGCGAAAACATGAACAAGTCATGGATTGTAGATTCGGAGAAGTACTCAGTTGGGGCCAGGAGTGCCACGAGAGATGTTTAGTTGCCATTCATCCTGCTCAACCCTTGATTTCTCCATCTAATTTCCCTGGCTTTCCTGCTGAATAGTGGACATAAGCTGACGTTTTTGTTAAAACAGAGGCCGAGACTCTCCTACCTCATAGGCTGTATGACTGCACTATTGACTTTCTACGAGGCGCTTCTCCACTACGAGGCCGAATCTATCCCCTGTCGCAGGCTGTGACCTGTACCATGTCTGAGTATATTGAAGAGAACCTTGTCAGGGGATTTATCTGGAAATCTTCCTACCCGGCTGGAGGAGATTTCTTTTTCGTGAAGTAAAAGGACAGTTTTCTGCGACCCTGCATCTATTAAAGGGGTCTCAACCAAATTACCATCAATAATAAGTACTTCCTGCCTCTCATCTGAGTTGCTCGATTGACTTAAGGGTTCCTCAGTTTTTGCAAAGCTCGAACTTCGCAGGTCATACAGCCTGATCTGTATACGTCAAGGAGATGAATGGAAGACGGTCTTTAATACCTGGTATGCTATTATGAGTATCGGGTAATGCACTTCAGACTCTGTAATGCCTCTGCCGTCTTTCAAGAACTGGTGACTGACATCTTCTGGGATCTTCTCTACATGTGTGGTAGAATACCTAGATGACGTCTGTACCTATATGACGTCTGTACGCCGAATATGAAAGGTGCGTCTTCGAGCAGACCTCCCTTACATTTCTGGGGTATATCATCTCCGAGACCAGCTTGAAAATGGATTCCAAGAAGGTTTCCGCCGTCTTAAAGTGGCCTCATCCAGATGGTCTGAAAACCATCTAGTGATTTATCAAATTCACTAACTATTAGCTCCAGTTTATTCCAAATTTCTCCTTTCAAACTGCTCCTACTTCTGCCTTGACGTGCAAAGGGGTCAATCCTGTGATATGGATTCCAGAGGCAGAGAACTCCTTTGTGTCTTTAAAACAGGCCTTCTCATCAGCTCCTGTGATGCATCATCCGGACAATAAGCAGTTCTTCCTGGAGGTGGATGCTTCTTCTTCAGGGGCCGGAGCCGTTCTTACTCACAAGTCTTCTTCCGGTCACATGATGACCTGCGGCTTCTTTTCAAAGATCTCCTCTGCTCTGGAACACAATTACACTATAGGAGATTGAGAACTATTGATGATTAAACTGGCTCTAGAGGAGTGACGCTTCTTGCTGGATAGATCTATGCATCCGGTAGTAATATAGATGGACGACAAGAATCTTGCATATCTGCAAGTTGACCAACAACAAGCCAGGTGGTCTCTGTTCTTCACCTGCTACATCTTCACACTCCATTTTCATCCAGCAGATAAGAACTTCAAGGCAGATGCCCTCTCTAGATCCTTCCAGTCTTTCGACCAGGAGGAGGAACCCCAACACATCATTGAGCCCTCCAAAAATTTTACGGTCGCTCATTTGGATTTGTCTTGTCACCCCTCCGGAAAGACTTTTGTTACTGAATGTGATTGGAAGCAGGTCTTTCTCTGGGGTCACACATCTAAGTTGGTTGACCATGCCGGACAGAAGAAGACAGCTCTACTCTTCTCCTGCACTGTTGGTGGCCGTCCCTGTCCTTGCACAAGGATTTTGTGGATTTTGTCTTTGTCTGTCCTTCTTGTGCCCAGAACAAAACCCCAAAGCAGCTTCCAGCTGGTCGGTTACTGCTTTTGCCCATACCATCTGCTTCCTGGCAGCTCATTGCAATGGATTTCATCACCAATCTTCTGGTATCGGCCAGGTGTACCATTATGTGGGTGATTGTGGATTGCTTGTCCAAGATGGCCCATTTCACTCCACTGTCCGATTTCCCATCTGATCCAGTACTTGCAGAGAAATTCAGTCTACACATTTTCCACCTCCATGGTCTTCTGCTCCATATTGTCTCAGATAGAGGAGCCCAGTTTACTTTTCACTTCTGGAGGGCCACCTGCAATGTAATTAAAGTCACTCTGGATTCCTCTTCTGCCTACCACCCTTAATTCAGTGGCCAGGTAGAATGGGTCAATCCGATCCTTACTAACTTTCTACAGCACTTTGTCAGCGTCCACCGCATTGACTGGTCTAAACTCCTACCATGGGCCGAATTCTTGTACAAACAACCATGTGAGTGAATCTGCCAAATCTCCATTTTTCCAGGAAGTCTCTCCTGACAGCACCACCAGGAGGTAGTCCTTATCCTTGATAGGGACAGGAACACAGAAGAGGTTAAATAGCAACTCACCACCACCACCCTCCAGTGTTTTTCCTGTCCTTATCAGGAACAGACATGGAAGAGGAGCACACATGTGCAAAAGGTTCTCCTGTGCTTGGAGCTTCGCTGACACTCTTTGGAGAAGTCTGGATGATCTGGGGGCTCCCGGGTATACCTACATCCCTCCATAGAGGGCTCAGGGCTTCGGAAGCCATGTCCAGGAGGAGTGTGTGCTCTTGGGCGGGCTTCCAATGAACAACGCTGACACCTTGGAGGGTCCCTCAGCATCCGGTTGAACTGTGGGCTCCCGGGATTAGTCGCATCCCAGTTCCGGGTCTCACACGGCTTCCGGGATAGCGTGCACTTACGGGTTAACTTCTGGTATAGCAGATCACGTCATTGGTGAGCACACCTGTGACGCGGCTTCCAGGGGGTGTGAGCAGGATGAGGATCACGTGACTAGCGCACAGGTAGAAATATGGTGCCCGATACCGGCGTTTCTCTCCTGTGTTCCGGGCTCGCAATACCGCTGGACACCTGCATCAGGATTAGCAGCAGCTGGGGCTTGGAAGAATCTGAGGAATCCGATGTCCTGAATCCGGGTAAAACGGACTACTTAAGAGTAAGGGACAGCTGGCAGCAGTCCTACTTTATTATGAAGGATGCTGGCCGTTTTGATGTCCTGTCCTTAGATCCATCCTTGGATCATGTGATTGAAGCGTATTAAGTCACATTACTTGCCCTAGATCCAAATAGCGTACAGGAGTCTTTCATATATTGTCTTTTAGGACAAGGAGATGCCTAGGTGGTCCACCTCAGCGACCAAAAGGAAGGCTAATAGATGTGCCATATGTAATGTCAGATTCACAGAGAGTTATGATAAGAAGCTCTGTGAGGACTGCATTACTAAATTACTTAAAGAAGAGCAAGCTTCATTGGTAACCAGTATGACCAGTATGAAAACCATGATTAGGGAAGTGGTACAGAGTACAGTTTCCACTCTAATGCCTTTCCAGTCCCCTCAACCTAAAAGACCCAGGTGGGATGTGTACCCAAGCTCAGAGGAAGGAGAGTTGTCTTACTACTTTGATTTCGACACGGACGAAGGTGAAAGTTCCACAGTATTGCTTCCTGAGGAAAGGAAGATATACTTATTTTCCTCTGAGAACATGGACGTACTTTTGCAAGCTGTTAGAAGAAAGCTTCAAAATCTATGTTCGCTAGGTGGATAAAGTCAACAATTAGCACAGCGTACGTCTCGTCGGGGAAAACTCCCCCAGAAAACCTCAAGGCTCACTCATTGAGAGCAATCTCGACTTTGTGGGCAAAGAGCTCAGGGGCATCTGCGGATTAGATCTGAAAAGCGGCAACTTTGTAAAAATTAAATACTTTTTTGCAGACATGATAAGTTGGACGTTCTGTCAAACCAACAGATGGCCTTTGGGAGGAAAGTCCTCCAAACAGTGATCCTGCCCTAGTAGGAGATATTAGGTATTTCTCCTGGTGGTGCTGTCAGGAGGGAAGTCCTGGAAAGTAGGAATTAGTCCTACCGGGAATAATGTTTCCAGGAGTCCATCATGACTGCACCCCTTATATTCCCTCCCTTGGGTTTCCTGTCTGCTGTATGATCTGAATGTATGTAGAAAGGAAATTCAGTAAAAACATTTTTGTTCCATCAATCCTGATGTGGTACTTCGGAAAAATGACTGAAGGGTGGTCGTGGGGAGGGGCTATTTAACCTTGTCTATGTTCCTGTCCCTTTCAAGGATAAGAAGGACTACCTCCTGTTGGTGCTGTCAAGACTGTCAAGATGGACTCCTGCAAACACCATTACTGGTAGGACTAATTCCAACTTTTTGTAGTCCACGGTCAGCATCCCAATATTCTGTTCCCTGTCTTTACTTCCTCCAAAATTCCAGCTCATGAGTCCCTCGTCAAGGGTTTTTCTTAAGTCTGGGAGGACACCAAGTCCACATTATTGAAGTCTTCGGAGCGGATGAAAAGACACGCAGATGAGATGTCTGGAACCGCCTCTGTTTCATCCTGAGGACAAGGTCTGGCTGTCCTTTAAGTATGTCTCACTTAAGGCACCATCCTATAAACTGGGCCATCGCTTCATTGGACCACTCAAGGTTCTTAAACACTTCAATCCAGAAGCCTACAAACTCAGACTTCTGCCTCTTTATGGATCCCAAATTCTTTTCATGTGTCTTTCCTCAAGACTGTAGTCCTCAGCCCTTTTTTCAAACATCCCAGTACCATTCCTGCTTCAGTTAGCAGTGTACATTTTTGAGGTAGAGAACATTCTGGCCATCAAGAAGGTAAGAGGAAAGATCTTTCTTCTTGTGGATTGGAAGGGGTTTGGTCCTGAGAAGAGGTTTTTGGAGCCTAGGAAGAACATTCATGCCTTCCTACTCCCGGAGAGATTCCTTGCTGGCTTTAAAAAGGGGGCGTTAAGTTGTACTGTAGCGCCGGCATCTCTTCCTCCATTCCCCAGCAGAGACACCAACTGTTATAGGCTGAACTGGATGGACAAATGTCTTTTTTCAGCCTTGCTAACTATGTTGCTGTGTTCTAACTCACTCACCACTGATGTCCGGGGAACGAGCTCAGTGCTCAGATCTCTGGGCACTTTGCTTAGGGCGCATGCTCATGTTTCTTAAAGAGGCCACTCATGTGTGCCATCCTAAAGTGTCCCCAGCCAATGGCTGGGAGACATGTGCTATTTAAAGCACCTCTACCCACACCAGGGCAAGTGGTAAGAGCTGGGCAAAGCGCCAGAATTGACGCATCTAGTAAATACACCTTTTCTGGTGCGGTTACAGGCTGCTATTTTTATGCTGGAGGCAGCCAATATCCATGGTTCCTTACCAGTCTGAGAATACCAGCCCCCAGCTGTTTGCTTCAG
>VIAB01004977.1:29391-45335 GCA_009801035.1 Oophaga pumilio | reverse complement strand
GAGTCAACACCAGGACAGACAGAAGCCTCCACCTGCCCCGTAGAGAAAATTGAGGATGAAACCCGGAATTGCAGAAGAAAGGGGATATCAGAGTGGCAAAACTGGCCCTATTATTAAGAGCGAATTCAGCCAGGGGCAAAATAGAGACCCAGTCATCTTCATCCGCAGACATGAAACATCTCAAATAAGTCTCCTAGGTCTGGTTTGTTCTCTCAGTCTGCCCATTGGTCTGAGGATGAAACACAGAGGAAAAAGACAGCTGAACTCCCAGTTTAAAACAGAATGTCTTCCAAAATCTGGAAACAAACTGGACTCTCCTGTCAGACACAATGTTCTCCAGAATGCCGAGCAAACAAACCACATGCTGAAAAAACAAGGGTACCAACTCGGAAGAGGATGGCAACTTAGGCAGTGGCACAGGATGGATCATCTTGGAGAATCTATCTCAGATCACCGAAATGACAGTCATTCTCTGAGAGACAGGGAGGATGGAGATAAAATCCATAGAGGTATGAGTTCATGGCCTCCTGGGCACCGGCAGTGGCATCAACAATCCACTAGAGTGAAAACAGGGCTTGGAATGAGAACAAGTCCCACAGGACTGCACAAAATTCCTGACATCGTGAGATAAAGTGGGCCACCAAAAGGACCGACTCACGAAATCTCTAGTACCAAATATGCCAGGATGACCAGCCAATGCAGAGCAATGAACTTCAGACATAACTTTTTCTCTCCATTGGTCTGGGACATAGAATTTCCCCACAGGGCAATGCTCAGGCTTATCCCCCTGAAATTGCTCCAAGGCCAATCTCAAATCGGGTGAGATAGCGGAGAGAATGACACCCTCCTTCAGAATGGCAGTAGGCTCAGCCACATCAATAGAATCTGCAAGGAAACTCCTAGAGAGGGCATCCGCCTTAACATTCTTAGTACATGGGTGGAAGGAGACGTGTGAAAAACAAGGCCCACCTGGCCTGTCTGGGATTCAATTGTTTGGCTGATTCAAGATAGATCAAGTTTTTGTGATCAGTGAGGACCTCAACTTGATGTTTGGCTCCCTCCAACCAATGTCTCCACTCTTTGAACGCCAACTTCATAGCCAATAATTCCCAATTCCCCACATCATAATTACGTTCAGCTGGGGAAAACTTTCGGGAGAAGAAGGCACAAGGGTTAATCTTAGAGGTTACAGGATCTCTTTGGGACAAAACAGCTCCTGCACCAATCTCAGACGCATCTATCTCCACCTGAAGTGGTAGAGAAACATCAGGTTGCCGTAGAACAGGAGCAGAAGTGAATCTGCGCTTAAGCTCCTGAAACGCAGAAACTGCCTCAGGAGACCAATTTACAACATCAGAACCCTTTTTGGTTAAATCAGTCAGTGGTTTCACAATACCAGAGAAATTACTTATAAATTTACGGTAGAAATTAGCAAAACCCAAAAATCTCTGAAGAGCCTTCAATGAAGTGGGCTGAACCCAATCACAAATGGCCTGAACCTTGACCGGGTCCATTTCAATGGCAGACGGGGGCAAAATGAATCCCAAAAATGAAACCTTCTGTACTCCAAAGAGACATTTTGATCCCTTAACATACAAGGCATTCTCTCTCAAAATCCGGAATACCCTCCGAAGATGTTCCACATGAGAATCCCAGTCATTGGAAAATATCAAAATATCGTCCAAATCAACGATCAGAAACTTATCCATCAAGTCCTGGAAAATATTGTTCATGAAAAACTGGAAACTGGAAGGGGCATTAGTGAGCCCAAAAGGCATCACTAGGTACTCAAAATGCCCCTCAGGGGTATTACACGCCGTCTTCCATTCATCTCATTGCTTGATGCAAATTAGATTATACACCCCCCTAAGGTCAAGCTTGGTAAACCAACTGGCACCTTTCACTCTGGAAAACAAATCAGAAATCAGGGGTAATGGATATTGATATTTAACCGTGATCTTATTAAGGAGACGATAGTCAATACATGGCCTCAATGAACCATCCTTCTTGGCCACAAAGAAAAAGCCGGCGCCCAAGGGTGAAGAGGATGGTCTGATATGACCCTTTTCCAAAGACTCTTTGATATATGATTGCATAGCCTCATGCTCGGGTACAGATAAATTGAAGAGCCGACCCTTGGGAAATTTACAACCGCGTACCAACTCAATCACACAATCATGACTTCTATGCGGAGGAAAGGACGCAGATTTACTCTCACTAAACACATCAGAAAAATCAGCCAAATAGTGGGGGACCTCCTCCGACTTGGGAGGGGTAGAAAAAACAGGAGTGTCACTACGAACACATTGACAACCCAAACTGGTCACAGACACAGACTTCCAATCTAAAGCAGGATTATGAGTCTGTAACCAAGGAAAACCCAGTACAATAATGTCATGTAAATTATGTAACACCAAAAATGTGCAATTCTCTTGGTGGTCCGGGTCAACCCGCATTATCACCTGGGTCGAAAACTGGGGTTTATTCTCCGACAAAGGGGTAGAATCAATACCCAGCAAAGGAATAGACTTCTGCAGGGGTATCATGGGAAAACCACAACGTTTGGCAAAATCAAAATCCATCAGGTTTATAGCTGCTCCTGAATCAACAAAAGCCTGAGCCGAAAATGTGGACACGGAACAAATCAAGGTAACTGTCAAAAGAAATTTAGTCTGAACACTACCCAAAACAACTGAGCGCGCAAAACGTCTTCCCCGCTTGGCGCAGACGAAAAATAGCATGAGAAGCGTCTCCACAGTAGAAGCACAACTTCTTATGCTTACGAAACTCATGACGCTGAGCCCCAGAAGCCACTTCATCACACTGCATGGGCTCAGGGGCTTGCTCGCAATGTGTCACCACCTCTCGCATATTTCTATGCTCACGTAGACGTCTGTCAATTTGAATGGCCAATGCCATAGAGTCATTGAGCCCAGAGGGAACAGGAATTCCCACCATAACGTCCTTTACAGTCTCTGCCAGACCCTTCCGAAAAAGAGCTGCCAGGGCATCATCATTTCATTTAGTAAGGACTGCCCACTTTCGGAATTTCTAAAACTATAGCTCTGCAGCTTCCTGACCCTGTTTCAATGCCAGCAAGGTTTTCTCAGCTTGATCAGTAACATTAGGTTCATCATACAACAGCCCCAGAGCCCGAAAAAACACATCAATATCAGTCAAGACAGGATCCCCAGGTGTCAGGGAACAGGCCCAATCTTGAGGGTCGCTGCGCAACAGGGAGATGACAATTTGACCCTGATGTGCAACATTCCCCGAGGACGTAGGCCTCAAGGCAAAAAACAACTAACAGTTATTTTTAAAATTCAAAAATTTAGAGCGATCCCCAAAAAACAACTCTGGAGTAGGAATCCTAGGCTCTACAACAGGCATCCGAGTGAGATAGATTGCCATACTCCGAACTTCAGCAGCAAGCTGCTCCACACGCTCGGACAAATGCTTGATTTCCATTGAGGAAAAATTCCTCCTCAGCCCCCAGAGAAAAAGAGGGAAAAATGTACATAAAAAAAAAATTCTGACAACTTTTTTTTTTCTGACAAATTTTTTTTTACTATTTTTCCCTTCTGCTGAGTGCCATAGAATTTTCAGTAAGGCCGGTGATTCTGTTATGATTTGGTAACTGAGGAGGACAGGAGCAAAACAGCAAGGCTTCTGAATACCTGAGAGGTTGGAAACTAATGGGTTGCTGATCCCTAAACTAATTGCACAGCTAGAAGCAGCCGTGGAGCGTACCTACGGTGGTCCTAGACGCCTCAGCACAGCCGGAGAGCTAGCTACACCTAAAGATAGAAACAGGAAAGCTAACTGCCCCGGAGTAGAGCCCCAAAGGAATAGGCAGCCCCCAAACACATAATGGCGGTTAGACAACACGAAACAGAAACGCAGGCAGAAAATAGAGTGAGCAAATGCTGGGGCCAAACACAGCCTAAATAGGACAGGACAGGACAGAATGCTGTCTGCAACCCAGCAAAACCCTAGCAAAACTTCCAACACTTCTGATTTAAAAATTGCTGAGATCACACGATCTCTCCACCCACTAAATCAGATCTCAGTGTGAACAAGGCTAACACGCAGCCACTCAAAAAGCAGGGAAAGAGCAATTGAACAAATAACAGTGGCTACTGAAAAACAGAGTAGCACAGGCCCCAGGAGAGGACCCAGCTAACCTCCACAAAGGTGCAGACAAAAATGGAAATAGCAAACACAATAGATACAAGCAGAAAATATCTTATCTGAAGGTAGCAGACGAAGGCAAGACGCCAGCAGACTTCCAAATGAACCAGGAAACAACAATTGATCACCGGCGAGGATCATGGGAAGGCAGCTCCCTTAAATCAGGCCAGGCAGTGACTCCTGATTGCCAGTCATCGCTGGCAGGTGAGGAGGACCTGTCATTAAATACAGCTTCAGTACCGTCAGCAACCACCAGAGGGAGCCTCAGCTCAGAAATTGTCTCCAACACGTTCACAACACCTAATAGTCAATATTGACCCTCCTCCACAAGATTAACCTTTCCTTTTTGAAATCCATCAATGGCTTTTCACCTAGAAAAGTCAGAACTCCTGCTTTGCTCCAATGAGGGTCAAACACTCTGAAACACATTTCTGCAAATGAAGTGCCCAGTTTGTGTTATGATCCAGTCTGGGGTTTGATTTCTGCTATCTTCTCTCTGGACTGGTCATGTGGGGGTTAGTCCCCTCTTCCTCGTCTTGGAGATGGCTGGGCTATTTCAGTCCTCTGAAGCCTGCGGGCCAGCGTCAGCTATAGTTCATGCTTCCAGGCAAGAGCATCTGACCCGTATACCCTTGTGATCCTTCTTCCTCTGACTTTGCGTACAGTGTATGACTTTGCCTGATTTCTGAACCCCGTCTCTTTTTTTCCATTCCTGATACCACGCACCCCGTCTGGTTTTGACTTTCTGGCTTGTTCTCCGACTACATCTTGCGTCTCACGTTTTGGATACCATGTTACCGTTAGGCTCTGACTTCTGGCTTGTCTCTGACTTTGTGCATTGCTGTGACCTTTGGTACTTCTGCTCCTGACAGTGTATGACTCGGCTTGTTTGACCACTCTTTCGCTACCTGTTACACCTGTGCTGCTGCTCAATGTTGCTACGCGGTGTTTGTGCAACCTCCCTTCACTCACCAGCACCCCTTGGTGGAGGTTGTGCTATACTGTACTGCAGCAGCAAGACATTATAGCTGACCACACATTTAAAGGGGATTTTCATTTTTTCTCTAAGGTCATGGATCCGCTTTGTAACTTGGCAGATCAAGTGTCCAGTTTGACACAGATGATGTTGGATTTTTCGGTGGAACATTGTGCCCTTGTCTCGTCTCATACTCACTTACAAAAAAAGCTGACGGAGACTGATAAGACCGTGCAGGAAACCACCGCTCTTGCTGTTAGTCGACCTGGTGATTCAGTAGATGTTGTTTTGCACTCTCCCCAACCCTCGGTTAAGCTCCCTGACACTTTTTCTTGCGAAAAAGATAAGTTTCGTACGTTCAGGGAGAGTTATAAATTATAGTTTTCCCTTAGACCTTGTTTGTCTGGGAATGAGGCTCAGCGGGTAGGGATTATTTTCTCCTTACTTAGGGAGGGTCCCCAATCTTGGGCTTTCTCGCTGCCCCCTACTGCCTCTGAATGGATGTCAGTAGGTAGGTTCTTTGAGGCCCTAGGACTTATCTATGAACCGGACCATGTCAGGTTGGCAGAGGACACTATTATGGGTCTGGGTCAGGGAAAGCGCTCAGCCAGGTGGTACAGCTCCGAGTTCGGTCAAAGGTCCACTGAGGTGTCCTGGGATGACTCCGCGCTGAGATCTCAGTTCAGGAGTAGACTGTCGGATTACCTGAATGATGCTCTGGCTCTCCATCCACCTCCCAGCTCATTGGAGGAAGCTATGACTCAGGCTATCCGTATGGATCGGAGGCTGTGGGAGAGAAGTGTTTCATAGCGAGAGGTTTCGTTGCTCCCTGCTGGTCCTGTTGTTCTGCCTCTGTCTAAACCTATGGAGGTGGAGGCCACCAACCTTGAGGAAAAGGAGAGGAGACGGTTGCATGAACGAAAGCTGTGTTTTTTCTGTGGATATCCCGGACATTGGAAAAAGGACTGCCCCTCCTGCCCACCGACTAACAAGTGTCTGAGTCTGGGTGGTTGTCATGGAAGTCACCCAGACTCTCAGGTACCTTTTTCTGCATTTTCTAAAATTTTGCTGGAAGTGGAACTTTGTTGTGAGAGTGGCTCCGCGCCCACTTCTGCCTTCGTGGATTGCGGGTCGTTCATGAACTTTATTGACTCTAACTTGGTGTCCAAGTGTAAGTTAGGGACAATTACACTGGTGTCTCCTGTTCATGTTGTTGCCATTGACAAAACACCACTGGCTAAAAATGTCATCAAATTTGTTTCAGAGGAGTTTCTCCTTAAAGTGAGTTCCTTGGTCCAGGAACATATTTAATGTATTGTTATGGATAATCTGCCTGCGGGACTGGTGTTGGGGTTCCCCTGGTTGAAATTACATAATCCTGTGATAAACTGGTAATCTTGGGACATTGTTAAATGGGGTCCAAATTGTGCTAAGAAATGTCTTGTTTCTGTATCTGTGTCATCCGTCAGTCTGGAGGGTATTCCTGAGTACCTTAAGGACTTTGAGGATGTGTTCTCTGAAAAGGAGGCTGAGGTTCTACCACCACACCGCCCATTTGATTGTGCTGTTGATCTTGTTCCTGGTGCCTAATTGCCCAAAGCCCGTCTGTACAATCTCTTCAGCTCTAAGCGAGCTGCTAGAAGGAGTATATCTCTGATAGTCTTTGTAAAGGGCACATTCGGCCATCTGTCTCTCCTGTGGCGGCAGGGTTCTTTTTTGTGAAGAAAAAGGATGATGGTTTACACCCATACCTCGATTTTTGAGAACTGAATAAAATCACTATAAATAACACTTATCCCCTCCCACTTATACCCAATTTGTACAATCAATTGTTGGGGGCCAGGTGGTTCTCTAAGTTGGACCTCAGGGGAGCATTCAATCTCAACAGTATTCGGGAGGGGGATGAGTGGAAAACTGCATTTCTCACCTCGGAGTGATTGTTTGAGAATTTGGTTATGCCCTTTGGCCTGACTAGTGCACCAGCAGTATACCAGAATTTCATGAATCATGTTTTCTCAGATTTTTTTGGGTGTTTCATGGTAGTTTATTTGGATGACATCCTCATATATCCTTCTGACAAACAGAGTCACATGGGCCACCTCCGTGCTGTTCTTTAGAGGCTTAGGGAGAACTCACTGTTTGCTAAACCGGAGAAGTGATAATTTTTTGCACAAGAATTGTCCTTTCTAGGGGTCATTTTGTATGCTGAGGGGTTTCGTGTGGACCCTAGGAACGTACAGGCTACTGTGGATTGGGTGCAGCCCAGAGATCTCAAGGGTCTTCAGCGTTTTCTGGGTTTCGCTAATTATTATAGAAGATTCATTAAGGGGTTTTCTCAGGTAGTCAAACCCCTCACTGATTTATCTTGTAAGGGGCTGATCTAAAAATACTGGTCAGCTCCAGCTGTGGTAGCATTTTCTTTTTTGAAGAACTATTTCATGACTGCTCCTGTACTGGTTCAACCTGATTTGTCTAAACCATTTATCGTTGAGGTGGATGCCCCCTGAGGTGGGAGTGGGAGCTTTGTTGTCCCAGGGGCCCACCACGCTAACTTAAGACCCTGTGCCTTCTTTCGATGAAATTTTCCTCCGCTGAGAGGAATTATGATGTGGGTAACAGGGAGCCATTAAATTGGCATTTGAAGAATGGAGGCATTTTTTGGAGGGGGCTGACCATCGTATCACTGTCATTACGGATCACAAGAACCTGTCTTACATCGAGTCTGCCAAATGTTTAACTCCGAGACAGGCAAGGTGGTCACTTTTATTTTCCCAATTCTAGTTTTCTATTACTTTCGGACCGGAGTCTAAGAATGTGAAGGCTGATGCTTTATCTGGTAGTCTAGATCCAATATCACCTCTTGAACCTCCTTCCTCCATTCTTCAGCGAGGAGTGGTGGTGGCTGCAGTGTCCTCGGCATTGGAATGGGAGATTCGTGAGGCCCAATCTCTTGCCCCTTAGTCCATACCTGATAATAAGCTTTGTGCCTGTTCAGCATCGGTTAAGGGTGCTTCAGGAGTTTCATGACTCGACTCTGAGTGGGCATCCTGGAATCTCGGCCACGCGTAAAGCCATCACTAGGCTGTTTTGGTAGCCTTCGTTGGCTTCTGACATCACAGGATTTGTGTCCTCCTGTGAAACTTGTGCCTGCGCTAAAACCTCCTGTAACTGGCCGATCGGGGAATTGGTGCCACTGCCAATTCCAGATAGACCGTGGACTCATCTGTCCATGGATTTTATCACCGATCTTCCCCCCTCTAATGGCAAAACCGTGATCTGGATAGTTGTTGATAGGTTCAGTAAACAGACGCATTTTGTACGTTTGGCGGGCCTCCCTAATGCTGAGACTCTATCAAAACTATTCATTGAGCATGTGGTCCGATTGCATGGTGTGCTTGTCAGTGTGGTGTCTGATAGAGAGGTGCAATTTGTGGCAAAATTTTGGAGGGCCTTTTGTAAAAGGCTAGGTATCAGTCTGATCTTTTCATCGGCCTACCATCCCGAGACCAACGGTCAGACTGAAAGGACCAATCAGTCTTTGGAACAGATATTGTGGTGTCTTGCCACGTCTAGACAGGATGATTGGTGCTCTGCGGTACACATGGCGGAATTTGCTTTCAATAATCGTGTCAATTAGTCCACTGGTACTTCCCCGTTCTTCTACAACTATGGGTTTCACCCTCACTTTGGTGAGTTTTCCCGGCTGGATTTTGGGTGTCCAGGGGCTGATTCAGCCTTTCTGCAGTTGGGGAAGATCTGGAGGGAGGTTCAGAGAAACATTAGGGAGGCTCAGGGCAAGCATACATTTTTTGCAGATAAACGACATTCTGTGGGGCCGGCTTACCAGGTGAGAGATAAGGTATGGTTATCCACCAAAAAATGTTAGATTGAAGATTCCCTCTGCTTAGTTGGGTCCCAAGTTTATTGGCCCTTATGAAATTTTAGAGGTGGTCAATCCTGTGGCCTTTCACCTGCGCTTCCCTCCGTCATTGCGGATCCCCAATGTATTCCATAAGGCACTTCTGAAGCCGTCGGAGCCATCCTCAGGTGTTCTCCCTCGCACCAGCCGCCTGTTATGGTGGATGGCCGGACCGAGTATGAGGTGGAACGGGTGGTGGATTCTCGTATGCTCCGCCGTTCACTTCAGTACTTGGTCCATTGGAAAGGTTACGGTCCTGAGGACTGGTCGTGGGTGCCACGCATTCGGTCCATGCAGATCGGTTGGTCCGGGCCTTGAACGCTCATTGTCCAGGGCAGCCTGGGGGACCTGTGGCCCCCCATTGAGAGGGGGTACTGTCACGATCCAGTCTGGGGTTTGATTTCTTCTGTCTTCTCTCGTCTTAGAGCTGGCTGGGCTATTTCAGTCCTCTGCAGCCTGCGGGCCAGTGTCAGCTATAGTTCATGCTTCCAGGTTAGAGCATCTGACCCGTATAGCCTTGTGATCCATCTTCCTCTGACTTCCCTTACAGTGTATGACTTGGCCTGATCTCTGAACCCCGTCTCTTGTTTTCCGTTCCTGATACCGCGTTCCCCATCTGGTTTTGACTCTCTGGCTTGTACCCTGACTACGTCTTACGTCTCACGTTTTGGATACCACGTTCCCATTATGCTCTGACTTCTGGCTTGTCTCTGACTTCATGCATTGCTGTGACCTTTGGTACTTCTGCTCCTGACAGTGTATGACTCGGCTTGTTTGACCACTCTTTCGTTACCTGTTAAACCTGTGCTGCTGCTCAGTGTTGCTACGCGGTGTTTGTGCAATCTCTCTTCCCTCACCAGCACCCCCTGGTGGAGGTTGCTCTATACTGCACTGCAACAGCATTACAGTTTGGCTTTTTATCCCAGGACATGAGGCAGGGCTTGTAAAAGTGTTAATTTTTAATCCCCTCATACCATAGTTGTGACTGAAGTTCTAGTCTTCTTCCTCTCTGAAGAGGATGTTTGCATCCTCTTCTCGCTAACATAGAAATTACACACATACACAAGCACTTCGGTGTGTAGCAGGCAGAAGATGCCATGTGGGTTTTATATGGTATCAGGACCGGACCAAAGGCTGTGCATCCCTATTTTAAAGAGATACAACCAAATGCATATTCTGTATTACTACTCTACAGTCATGGCCAAAAGTTTTGAGAATGACACAAATATCATATTTTCACATGATCTGCTGCCCTCTGGTTTTTATGTGTGTTTGACAGATGTTTTTATCACAGACAGAAATATAATAATTGCAAACATATGAGTAACAAAAGCTTATATTGACAGTTAGAATTAGTTAATGCAGCAAGTCAATATTTGCAGTGTTGACCCTTCTTCTTCAGGACCTCTGCAATTCTCCCTGGCATACTCTCAATCAACTTCTGGACCAAATCCTGACTGATAGCAGTCCATTCTTGCACAATCAATGCTTTCATTTTGTCAGAATTTTTAGGTTTTTGTTTGTCCACCCGTCTCTCGATGATTGACCACAAGTTCTCAATGGGATTAAGATCTGGGGAGTTTCCAGGCCATGGACCCAAAATCTCTATGTTTTGTTCCCTGAGCCATTTAGTTATCACCTTTGCTTTATGGCAAGGTGCTCCATCATGCTGGAAAAGGCATTGTTGATCGCCAATCTGCTCTTGGAGGGTTGGGAGAAGTTGCTTTTGGAGGACATTCTGGTACCATTCTTTATTCATGGCTGTGTTTTTAGGCAAGACTGTGAGAGAGCCGATTCCCTTGGCTGAGAAGCAACCCCACACATGAATTGTTTCAGGATGCTTAACAGTTGGCATGAGACAAGACTGGTGGTAGCGCTCACCTTGTCTTCTCCGAATGAGGCGTTTTCCTGATGTCCCAAACAATCGAAAAGGGGATTCATCAGAGAAAATAACTTTACCCCAGTCGTCAGCAGTCCTCTGCCTGTACCTTTTGCAGAATATCAGTCTGTCCATGATGTTTTTTCTGGAGAGAAGTGGCTTCTTTGCTGCCCTCCTTGAGACCAGGCCTTGCTCCAAGAGTCTCCGCCTCACAGGGCGTGCAGATGCACTCACACCTACCTGCTGCCATTCCTGAGCAAGCTCTGCACTGCTGGTAGCCCGATCCCTCAGCTGAAACACTTTTAAGAGATGGTCCTGGCGCTTGCTGGTCTTTCTTGGGTGCCCTGAAGCCTTTTTGGCAACAATGGAACCTCTCTCCTTGAAGTTCTTGATGATGCGATAGATTGTTGACTGAGGTGCAATCTTTCTAGCTGTGATACTCTTCCCTGTTAGGCCATTTTTGTGCATTGCAATGATGACTGCACGTGTTTCTTTAGAGATAACCATGGTTAACAGAAGAGAAACAATGATGCCAAGCACCAGCCTCCTTTTAAAGTGTCCAGTGGTGTCATTCTTACTTAATCATGACAGATTGCTCTCCAGCCATGTCCTCATCAACACCCACACCTGTGTTAATGGAGCAATCACTGAAAAGAGGTTAGCTGGTCCTTTTAAGGCAGGGCTGCAATGATGTTGAAATGTGTTTTGGGGGATAAAGTTCATTTTCTAGCCAAATATTGACTTTGCAAGTAATTGCTGTTAAGCTGATCACTCTTTATAACATTCTGGAGTATATGCAAATTGCCATTAGAAAAAGTGAAGCAGTAGACTTTGTAAAAATTAATATTTGTGTCATTCTCAAAACTTTTGGCCATGACTGTATATATACAGATAAATGCTATAATTTGTTATCTCTTAATAAATTGCTGACATCACCTATATAGGCTAATATTAGTGTTCTTCAATAGCCGTACTCCTTGGAAGGGGTTGCATTATGCATTATATTTGGAAATACTCACTTTACTGTCTGTATAACTTGTACCACACGGTGTGTCCCCTGTACAACATTAGAACTGAGCAGGCACAGAAATGTCAATAGAATATTTCAGTTTTTGATAAAATATAGCTCATCCCCGAGAGACCAATGAGTAAAAATGTAGACAGGTACATAGCCTTATCTGTGTGTACAGTATTGCTATCTTGCCTTATCTGTGCCTTCAACATTGCAGCAGAGCTACAATTAAAAGGATACATGAGCAGCATGTATAAGACGCTGGTTGTATGATTTCAGTCATATATGTTTAACTGTCAAATGTGTTAGCTGCTGGGTACTGATCCCCCTGGGAGAGTAGTAAGATAGGCGGGTCCCTGGTGGCTTTTTTACACCCACTACCTTTGAGTTATAGGTATCTCCCTATACACGCGCACAGAGAGAGACCTGTTACTCCAGGGCAATGGACAGGGAGAAGCTGACGGGACACACCTGTCCAACTAGTTTACGAAGTGGCTCGGCTATCAAACCATGTTTTTCTCTGAAACACTGCAACATTTCAGAGTTAAACATTTATGGAAATAATACAGCCAATGCCTGATACATGCTGTCTGTAGATTGGACAGCATGCATCAGCTGTCTGGTTCCCTTTAACCCATTCCCGACATGCGCCGTATATATATTGCTCTGCAAGAGGTGCGTTCCTTCAAAGAGCATTATATCTACGGTGGCATGCTAGCACCGATCACGGGCATCTAACTCCTCTGATGCCACTGTCAGTAGTGACAGCGGCATAGAGAAGAATCGAGCAGTGAGGGGGCTCCCTGGGCGCTTTCATCAGGCCAACATGATGCAATACGTTGGCCTGATAGTCTCCATGGAGACCCCCAGCACCAAGATGGCCGCGGGGTTCTTCCGAGTTCTGGAGGGAAGGTGGCTTGCGAGTGCCTGCTGAGAGCAGGCTGCGGCATGCCTCCTTCCCTGTCTGTCAGATCCTGATCTGATACTCAGTAGTGCAAAGTGTCAGATCTGCGATCTAACATTATATAGTGATGTCCCATCCTAGGACAATGTAAAAAAGTTAAAAAAAATATAAAACAAAAACAATTCCTGAATTGCTGGTTTTTGTTCATTCTGTCTCCCAAAATTCAAAATAGAAACGATTGAAAAATGTTATGTGCCCAAAAATGGTACAAATAAAAATGTCAGATCGTCCATCAAAAAACAAGCCCTGACATGACTCTGTCGGCCGAATTATGAAAAAATTATAGCTCTCAAAATATGGTGATGCAAAAACTAGTTTTCGTAATAAAAAGTGTCTTTTAGTATGACAGCAGTCAAACATGAAAACCCAATATAAATCTGGTATCGCTGTAATCACACTGATTAGAAGAATAAAGTCACCTAATCACTTATGCCGCACGAGGAACGGTGTGAAGAATAAATAAAACCAATTTTTCACCTACTGTTGATGTTTTCATTCTGCCTCCCAAAGATCGCAGTAAGGCTTGGCGTACATTTATCCTGCGCACTGCTTTTAGCATTACACCGGGGTTTCTGTGTAAATCTCTGAAATATGTGATTCAGACAGAACCCCTGGTGGAAAATTCCCTATGATGAGGCAGATGGAGTCACTGTGGACGCAACAGTATCTGTGATCCGGCGGTGTCTGTCATTTTAGGATTTAGTAGCACAAACGCTCTGGGAAAGCGAAATGGCTCCTCGCTCCCCAAAAAATATTTGGAATTGAGAGTCCTCAGTGGTTGATACCTTTTAATGGCTAACTGAAAAGATGATATCTAATTGCAAGCTTCAAGACTACTCAGGTCTCTTCATCAGGCCGGATCCTCTCCAGTTCCGTCAGGTTGGATGGTTAATGTTGGTGGACAGCCAATTTCAGGTCTCTCCAGAGATGCTCAATTGGGTTTAGGTCAGGGCTCTGGCTGGGCCAGTCAAGAATGGTCACAGAGTTGTTCTGAAGCCACTCCTTTGTTATTTTAGTTGTGTGCTTAGGGTCATTGTCTTGTTGGAAGGTGAACCTTTGGCCAAGTCTGAGATCCAGAGCACTCTGGAAGAGGTTTTCCTCCAGGATATCTCTGTACTTGGCCGCATTCATGTTTCCTTCAATTGCAACCAGTCATCCTATCCCTGCAGCTGAAAAACACCCCCATAGCATGATGTTGCCACCACCAGGTTTCACTGTTGGGATTGCATTGGGCAGGTGATGAGCAGTGCCTGGTTTTCTCCACACATACCGCTTAGAATTATCACCAAAAATTTCTATCTTCGTCTCATCAGACCAGAGAATCTTATTTCTCATAGTCTGGGAGTCCTTCATGTGATTTTTAGCAAACTCTATGCGGGCTGTCATATGTCTTGCACTGAGTAGAGACTTCCATTGGGCCAATTTGCCATAAAGGCCCGACTGGTGGAGGGCTACAGTGATAGTTGACTTTGTGGAACTTTCTTCCATCTTCCTTCTGCATCTGTGGAGCTCAGCCACAGTGATCTTGGGGTTCTTCTTTACCTCTCTCACCAAGGCTCTTTTCCCACGATTGCTCAGTTTGGCTGGTCTGCCAGGTCTAGAAAGACTTCTGGTGGTCCGAAACTTCTTCCATTTAAGGATTATGGAGGCCACTGTGCTCTTAGGAACCTTGAGTACTGCAGAAATTCTTTTCCTTGGCCAGATCTGTACCTTGCCGCAATTCTGTTTCTGAGCTTCTTGGCCAGTTCCTTTGACCTCATGATTCTCATTTGGTCTGAGATGCACTGTGAGCTGTGAGGTCTTATATAGATAGGTGTGTGCCTTTACAAATCAAGTCCTATCAGTTTAATTAAACACAGCTGGACTCCAATGAAGGAGTAGAACCATCTCAAGGAGGATCACAAGGAAATGGACAGCAATGTGACTTAAATATGAGTGACTGAGCAAAAGGTCTTAATACTTATGACCATGTGATATTTCAGTTTTTCTTTTTTAATAAATTTGCAAAAATTTCTACATTTCTTTTTTTTTTAGTCAAGATGGGGTGCAGAGTGTACATTAATGAGAAAAAGATGATTTTGTTTAATTTAACAAATGGCTGTAATGAAACAAAGAGTGAAACATTTAAAGGGGTCTGAATACTTTCCGTACCCACTGAATATGACAGTTTTTATTGGATTCATGTTAGTTTTTGAATTGGTACCAAGCAAATTTAGGAATACACAGTAATGCACTCCTGTATTAGAACCCTATGACTCCAAAACAAAATGAATGTCAGGATATGTTTGGGTTGAATTTTTAAGACAAAAAATGCCAATAATTTCTTAATGTGTCCAATTATTATTAGCTCCATCTAAGGCTATGTTCCTACAATGCGTTTTTGATTAGTTATTTTCACTGCATATTTTCGAATAAATGCAAGTAACCTATTCTACATAATGGGTGCAGAAATGGTGGAAAAAAATTTTCAACATCAAAAATTCACCAAAAGCTCACTGTGGGAACATAGCTTTATATGTATAGAGCCATTTATTCCAGTTTACGTTAAACATTTTAATGCCTATTAATTATTTCCTATGCAAGGAAAGTAGTTAGCTGAGTAGGAGTAACAAAACCATCTCTCTCTCTCATTATTCTGGCATTTGGCAAATATTAATAATCATGGTAATCTTACTTAACCTAAAACGGAAAATGTTTATTCTGATTTCATGTCAGATATTGAGAAAAGCATGCATATGTGTCTTTTAATTTGGCATATGTAAACATATAGATAGAGAAGAGTCAGCTTACCACGCTTCTGAAGTCCTGTACACGAGGAGCAAGAAGAGAGAAAAATATCCAACATCCGAAACTTCCGTAAAATGGAAACCTTTATTCAGCAATATAAAACTCCATAGGGAATAAAAGTCGCAGCCATGTGCATGGAATTAGAAACGTGGGTAAGCGCGTTTCGGATTGAAATCCTTAACCCCTTAACGACCGCCGATACGCCTTTTAACGGCG
>VIAB01004976.1:46380-62258 GCA_009801035.1 Oophaga pumilio | reverse complement strand
AAATGGAAAGAGGGAGGCATATCTAAAGAAGAATATAATGTTGTTTGCAGAACCTGCAGGGCACGAATCAATGAATTAAGGCTTGCAAGAGACATCAAAAGCAATAAAAAAGGATTTTGGGGATATGTCAAAAGTAAAAGAAAAGTCAAAGATGTTATAGGATTTTTGCAGGATGAAAATGATGAAATGGTAAGAAAAGATGTTGAGAAGGCCGAACTTTTACCTTATTTTGCATCTGTTTTCTCTCAGAATTGAAATGTAACATCAACTGATCTTCACTGTCCTATTAAGGGAATGGAAGAATCCAGGATATCTATAAACAGAAAGATAATGAGAAAACACTTAGCTAACATAAATAAATTCAAGTCTCCATGTCCATATGAATTACACCCCAGAGTACTGAAGGAGATAGAAGAAATTTTTGAACCACTCTCCATAATCTTTGAAAATTCTTGGAGAATAGTAGAAGTCCCAGAAGACTCGAGAAGAGCAAATGCTGTTCTTATCTTCAAAAAGGGGAAGTAGGTTGACCCAAGGAACTATAGGCCGGTGAGTCTGACTTCTATGCCAGGAAAGAACTTTGAACAAATTATTAAGCAACATGTATGTAAGTACCTGGATAAGAATGAAGTGATTAAACAGAGTCTTCATGGGTTTGTAACTAATAAGTCATGTCAGACTAACTGTATTTCCTTCTATGACAGAATCACTGACTGGGTGGATAAGGGAAATGTAGATATAGTATATCACTTCAGCAAAACATTTGACAAAGTATCTCACACAATCCGTATTGAAAAAATTACTAAGTATGGAATGGACAAGGCAACTGTTAGGTGGATTCATAACTGGCTTAGTGATCGGACCCAAAGAGTGGTCGTAAATGGCTGAACATCCAGTTGAAAGAATGTCTCAAGTGGGGTACCACAGGGCTCTGTCTTGGGCCCTGTATTTTTCAACATCTTTATCAATGATTTAGAGGAAGGAATTGAGGGTAAACTGATTAAATTTGCTGATGACACAAAGCTAGGAGGGATAGCTAATACTAGAGAAGAGAGAGAATTCAAAAAGATATAAATAAACTGGAGCAGTGGGCAGCAACTAACTGAATGGTTTTTAACAGGGAAAAATGCAAAGTACTACATCTGGGCAATAAAAATGAAAAAAGCATATACAGCATGGGAGGAATAGCACTAAGCAACAGCACATGTGAAAAAGACTTGGGTATACTAATAGATCACAGACTGAACATGAGTCAGCAGTGTGATGCAGCAGCAAAAAATGCAAATACAATTTCTGGGATGTATTAATAGAAGCATACAGTCTAGATCACGTGAAGTCATTATTGCGGTCTACTCCTCTTTGGTCAGACCTCATCTGGAATACTGCGTCCAGTTTTGGGCACCACATTTTAAAAAAGACATCAACAAACTGGAGCAAGTTCAGAGACGAGCGACCAGAATGGTGATTCGTCTGCCAAACATGTCCTATGAGGAACGATTACAGGATTTGGGAATGTTTAGCTTGTAAAAAAGTAGATTGAGAGGAGACTTAATACCTGTCTACAAATATCTCAAGGGCTGTCACATTGTAGAAGGATCTTCTTTATTCTCATTTGCACAAGGAAGACTAGAAGCAAAGGGATGAAACTGAATGGGAGGAGACACAGATATTAGCAAAAACTTTTTGACAGGGTGATCAATGAGTGGAACAGGCTGCCACGAGAGGTGGTGAGTTCTTCAATGGAAGTCTTCAAACAGGCTGGACAGACATCTGTTTGGGATGATTTAGTGAATCCTGCTTTGAGCAGGGGGTTGCACCAGATGACCCAGGAGGTCCCTTCCAGCTCTACCATTCTATGATGCTCCAGAATGTGATAACATGATTAAATTTGAATAAATGTTGATATTTAGCTAAAGAATAAATATGGATTATTGTTAATAGAAAAATATAAGACATCCCTTGATAATAAGCCCTAGCACATTTTTCAGACCAAAAAATATCAGAACCTGTCTTATTTTTGGGGAAACTCAGTACCAGTATATATTACATAAACAGCGCCATCATATCTAGCCACACAGAACTGTGCTGGCTTCTGCTTGCCAGGTCTACAAGTATTTGCCCAGTTTTTCTCTTAATACAGGAAGTAATTTAATCTAGGCTGCAATATCATTGTGTCTCGATTTATTTAAATGAATATTCCATGATATTGAGTAAATGAGATTGTTGAGCATTAAGTATTTTTTTTCTGGTATTGCCACGTGCAGTATTTTGTTATAAGGCAATCCATGTACTATTGGATGCATTAATTTATACATTTTGGCAGAGTTTGTAATTTCTCCTCTCAAACTGAAATAAAAGCATTACATTCTTTTGTCTCTTTGATGTGTTTAGGTGTCTACACTGTTTGATGTGGTATTGAATCAGATTGCGACGAGGAGCTGCTCATACCTATTTTTGCTCTTCACCCCACACCAAGACCAAAACCTGCCTTGTTTCCTATTGCTTTGGCCCCAGACCAAGGGGAACACTGCCAAAAGCATGCGCCAGGATAAGCTTCCACGGCGTACTTTAGGCTGGCGCCAGAAGGTGATTTTTGCCGCACCCAGATTGTGCAGCAAAAGACCACTATGTACTGCTGCTACATCAGTGTAATGCGGGGAATGTGGTCGCTATATTACTTGACAAGCATAACATCCTACTGGTTCTGACTTTTGGTGACTTCTTTGCGATGCTACCCCTTGCACCTGAATTACTTTGTGATGTAATGGCGTCACACCCTGGTATTAATATGCCAATAGGCCCCTGTGCAGATGGAGACTGAAATATGTTCCTTTGGCCTTGGTCACTGCAGAAAAAAAATCAAATAATATGAGACAATTTATTTTTAGCCCAATGGGTTCCTATGGTAGACAGATGCCAAATCATCCAGATTGTAGCTGAGCAAGAGGCCACAAGTACAATTTAATTGTCTTACTCCTGTATCCGCTATTGTAGTCATACCTTCCAGTCCCATCTCATCTTCTAGCCTTAGTCCACCTAGATGTTGTAGTCTTCCAAGCTCTACCAATGTTCTCTCTGACTCCTGCTCTTCCCTCTGAAAATGCCAGTCTCGTGATAAGCGACTTGAATGTCTGGGTTTATGAATTATTGACCCACTTAGCTACTGTATTCCTTCCCAAAATAGATCACTCCATGCCCACGCATTTCTCAGGTTCTTGCCTGCAAGGGAGCAAAACGCCTAAAGAAAAATGATACAAGAACAGATCTGATATGTTATAGGATCATTCACATCATTGTGCAGTTGTTGTTCCAGACCCTGCAAGTACACTACAAAAAAAATGACCCGCACCTCCTAACAGAATAGCTCAAGTGTAAAGTACAAGCTGCTATGCCTGCATAGCACAGAAAGAAAACAATACAGCAGCACTCTGAAAGCGCTAACATGTATGTAAAGTTTGAAAGCATTGAATTCAAAGCACCCCTCCACCATGGTATTATTTATATCAGCACTGGAGTAGTGCCACTAATGTAAGTTTCCTGACCCCAGTATTATACTGACCAGCAGTCTGCTTCAGCTCTTTCCAGCACCACTGCGGTCTTGATCCGCCATCTTGTGACTGCAACGTCTGACTGGCCAGAAGTCAAAGGTGTCGTTACGGTCACAAGCTCTCAATAGAAGTTTATGAGAGCCTAGTTGTAGCTCTGTGGAATTGTGGAATGGCGCTATATAAGTGAGTAAAATAAATGCACTGAATAGTGGCTTCCGGCTCGCCCAGCAAACACTGAATTGATCCACAATCTTTAGGAGACAACCGTAGACGTTCCGATTAAAAGATCAAGACAGCGACTGATGAGTATAATAGGGGCAGGGAACTTGGTGACACTACTCCATCTGAATCTACATTTACTAAAAACACGTACACTCACGTCAAAGCCCAATCCACTGAAGGCAATGTCTCCTGTAACAGAATTGCAATTATTTAAACAACTATATCCCTCACCTGTCCAAGAAGATAATCCATTTGTCCCGCGATACGTGTAGCTCCCCTATATCTAGATGGCAGGCTGCATTGTTGCATAATGTGACTATACAGCCTGCCATCCAGCAGAGACACTGAGCTGCGCGTGCTTGCTCAGCGACTCACGGTGAACTCCTTTCATCTCACTGATGTCACCGCGAGCATGAGAAAGTTCTAATGGCGTTCCCGGTGATGTCAGTGAGGTGAAAGGAGTAAATGTAGATTCATTAAAGTAGTCTGTCATTATTTCAATTAAACTTTAGACTTTATTCTGGGTGTGTTGTGCTTTTTTATGCAGCATCACTATGGGGTTAGTAATGGGGGAGCCTTATAGACCCCTCTCCATTACTAACCTTGGCTTGATGTCACCTTACAATACAAAGGTGACATCAACTCCCCCACCAACTATAACCCCACTAGCCACCGCACCATGACAAGTGGGAAGAGCGAGGCTAATTGCCAGAATTGGCACATCTTATAGTTGCACTTATTCTGGTGTGGCTGAAAGCTGATGTTTTTATTCTTTGAGAGAGCCAATATCTATGGCCCTTTCCTAGGCTATTAATATCAGCCCACAGCTGTCTGCCTAGCCTTTGCTTGTTATTATAGGGTGACCATACATCATTTTTTTATTGGGGGGGTCAGCCATTTTAATAACCAGGAAAGGCTAAGTATACAGCTGTGCGCTAATATTAATAGCACGGGAAGCTCCATGAGCTGTCTGCTTTCCCTCTGCTGGTTAATAAAATGTCGGGGGATCCCATGCCATTTTTTTTTCAGACAATAACTTAGTAAGTTAAAAATACATGTGCAGGAAGCTACACTAGCACTATACTAATTATACGTCACTGACATCTTTATATCTATGCTATTTTGTTGGGTCACGCTGTGATTTCACTACGCGGCACACGATTTGCCGACTTCAAAGGACGTGTGTAAAAATCAAATGGCACTTGCATGGTCTGAGTGCTGTGCGATATTTTTTTTTTTTATCATACCAATTGACTTGCATTGGCGAGTCTCGTCTGAGATACGAGGACAATCTCAGCATCCTGCGATTTTCTTTTTTTTTTCTCATCCCGATCTGAGCTGAGAGAAAAAATCGCCGTTGAGCAGGGACTCATAGACTAATCCCTTCACATTCGAGCCATTTTCTGTTTTTGCGTTTCAGTTTTTTGCTCCTCAGCCATAACTTTTTTAGTTTTCTGTCAATATGGCCATGCAAGGGCTTGTTTTTTTGCTGGAAGAGTTCTACTTTTTAACAACACCATTGATTTTATCATATATGGTAATATTCTGGAAAACGGGGAAAAAATTCCAAATCCAGTAAAATTGCAAAAAAAAGTGCAATTACACAATTGTTTTTTTTACCATGTTCCTTAAATCCAAAGTTTGTAAAAAAAAATATATATATATATATGGTGCCATTTTCTGAGATCCATAGTGTATCCATTTTTCAGGATCTGGGGCTGGGTGAGGGCTTAATTTTTGCCTGTCAAGGTAATGTTTTTATTAATACCATTTTTAGGTAAATAGAATGTTTTGATCACGTTATTGCATTTTATTGCAATGTGGTGACCAAAAATGTAATTCTGGAGTGTTGTTTTTTTTTTTTTTCTCGTTGCGCCTTTTTCCAATCTGATTAATTATTTTTCTATTTTATAGATCAGGCGTTTCTGAACATGGCAATACCAAATATGTGTATTTTTTATATTGTTTTATTTTAAGTGAGGCAAGAGGAGGGGTGATTTGAAATTTCATATTTTTAAAGTTTTTTTTTTTAATTGTCTTAACTTTTTTTTCACTTTTTACATGCTTCAACAGTCTCCATAGGAGACTTGAAGCTGGGATCTTCTGGTCGGCACACATAGCAGATCAGCTATGACAACCACATAAGTCTTCTGCAGACCCTGGGTTGTCATGCCAACCCATTGATGCCCTGCGATCATGTGACCGTTGGCGCTGATGTGCGTGGTTTGTGACGCGCATCAGGCGCGTGTATGTTAAATTCCGCTGTTAGAAATTGACAGCGGCATTTAACATGTTAAGAGCTGCGGGTGGATTGCGATTTTACCCGTGGCTGTTGGGGGCACATGTCAGCTGATTCAATCAGCTGACATGTGGCGTAAAAGATGTGGGGTCAGCACCAGACCCCCACAGCAAAGGGATGGACACAACATGTGCCTTATACAGTAGTGTTCAAAATAATAGCAGTCTAATATGACTAACAAGATTAATCACTGGTATAAATTATATAACCACATGCCAAACAATTTACCAGTTGGTGCCATAGATTCTAGCAAAACCAACAGACTGAACATTCATGATCTGCATATTTTTGAGCTTGTGTATTAGAATAACTAATTGAAAGGGGGGTGTTCAAAATAACAGGTCAATCATTCTGTGAAGAAACAGGTGTGAATCAGGTGCCCCTTATTTAAGGGTGAAGCCAGGACATGTACATGCATTTCTCCTTGAAAGCCTGAGAAATATGGGTCGTTCGAGATATAGTTCAGAAAACAGTGTACTTTGATTAAAAAGTTGATTGGAGAGGGTAAAACTTATAAAGAAGTGCAGACAATGATAGGCTGTTCAGCTAAAATGATCTCCAATGCTTTACAATGGAAACCCAAACCAGAGAAACATGGAAGAAAATGGAAGTCTGCTGTTCGAATGGATGGAAGAATAGCCAAAATGGCAAAGACTCAGCCAATGATCAGCACCAGAATGATCAAAGACAGTCTCAAGTTACCTGTGAGTATTTGTACAGTTAGAAGACACTGTGAGGCTGCGTGCACACGTTGCTGATTTATTGCGGATCCGCAGCAGATTTGCAATAAATCCGCAAGTGTGTATCAAAACAATGTTAACCTATGGAAAAAAAATTTGCTGTGTGCATGCTGCGGAAAAAAAACGTGCGGATTCGCAGCGTTTTATTTTCCGCAGCATCTCAATTCATGTGCGGAACCTTCAGATTCAGCTTGAAGTGTCACCAGACTCGCCTCCACGCGTCTGAGCCGCGCAGACATCTCTCCGTGGACAGACGACAACTCCGCCTCTTCTCGGCGTCTGATGTCATGGCTCCGTCTTGTTCTGGATGGGACTCTCCTCTTTCTGCCGTACCACTCACTCCAGGGACAGCATTCCCTCCAATTAGCAGGACCCTCAGAGGGGTGAGCGGATCTTTGCCATTGTTTTTCTTGGGTAGGGCAATTCCTGGTCAGGTGTCCCACTCTCCTGCATGCCCAGCACTCACGTCTGTGTCTGGTGGGCGTTTTGGTTTGGATTGTCGACCTCGGCGGGAAGCATTTCTCACTTGCGTTTGCTCTTCACTCCAGGATACAGTGTTACACTTTGGAGCTGCCACTGAAGTCTCCTTCATGCCCCACACCTCTCCTCTAACTTCTTTCACTTGTTTCCGAGGGTTACCTCGGGGCATGGTGCCGACCCCCAAGAAAGCAGGCAGGGCTTCCTTCAAGCTCTCGACTTCTTCCCGAATTCTCAGCATTCCCCGCCGTAATTCACGGGACCACTCCGGCTCTTCCTCGTTCGGGGTGAGTACTCCACAACATCGGGCCATCCGTGTCCTGGCTGCAATCCCCTGCTCCTGTTCGCCTATATGCGCCTCTGCCCCTATGTCAGAAAAGGTCATGCTTGGTTTTACTCGCAAGCGCTCCCGCATTACCACATCTGTCGGCCCTACTCCCAAACCGTCTTTTCTGACTATTGCCATATGGATTTCTTGCAATGCAGTCATAAACTGGATCACTGTCTCCCCCTCTTTTTGACCCCAGCAGAACAGCCGCATGCGCATTTCCCCTACCTCTGTTGGGTCCCTATGGGTCTCCTCTAGTATCTGTAGTACTTTGTCAAGGGTGTCTCGTTCATGGGGGGCCGAAACATAACTGAATCACTTGCTTCCCCATCCAAAGCCATCACTGCGACCTCTGCCTGTAAGGCAGGCACCATAGAGTGCATTTTCATCATCCCCTTTAGATGTTCAGTCCAACTCCACAACATGGTGTTGTTCCCATTAAACTTCGGGTGGTTTTTCAGCATTGCCCCCAAAGAGATGCTTCATCTGGGACCTTCCACAGACACTTGGTCTGCCATGTCCAAATGGGTGGACTGCATCCTGCTGACTACGCCAAGTGTAATCAGGTAGCGGGATGTAGTGACGGACAAGAGGCAGACCAAGGGTTAACGGGTTTATTTACAGATACTATCTCCACGCAGGGAGGAAAGAAGACGTGTTGCGGGAGATTCCTTATCACAGAGAGACACTAAAGGAGTTTAACTTCAATAATAAGGAATATTATTGCAACAAAAACAACGCACTTAGCCTATTTACGCCAGTCACAGTTATGTTTCTCTTGATGACTGGAATTGTTTAAAACGGCGATCCACGGAGGGTTTGTCACTGTCCTGTTAAGGATCAAGAGTGTTTCATTGATGAAGACGATGTCCTATTGTGGTCCCGTTGGTGACGGTGTCTTCTTGCGGATCTTGGCGACAACGATGTCTGCTTGGTGGTTCCTGACGATAGGGTTATCTATATGGGACTCTATCACAGACCCTGGTCCCTGCAAGTGAAGGGTGGGTGTAGGGATAGTCTCTTCCTCGGCTGTGGGGTGTAACGTTACTACCGTTACCGGAGACCCTGGCTCGACACTGGTTGTAATGGCCAGTTCGGTTTACTATCTTATGACAGGGGACACGGGGTCTTTTTCACCGACCTTGTCTCTTGCGGTTTGTGCTGTCAGCCGGGGAGGTTATGTCCGCGTCATCAGTGAAGTCAACCATCTCGCTGGGTGCCGCGATATACATGGGGGCGGTGGTAAGTGAGGGGTCAGCAGTAGCGACTAGTTCAGCAGTGTTGACGGGGTAAGCAGTACTGGCGGTCTGTCAGCGGGAACCCCGTCCAGCAGCTCCTGTCAGCTTGTCAACACGTTCCCGGCTCCCCTTATCTCCGCCCGCTCTCCTCACAGCTGAAGTTACCTCACAGAACAACTGCGCGTGCTTCTTTCCTGCCCTCACAGTTTGAATCTCTGTGCATGCGAACTAACTGCTTAGCCACGCCCCCTTCTCTTGAGCAGGGGGAAAATTCAAATCCCCCACGATTTCCCCCCCTGTAACCTAGGTGACAGACCCTTTACTGAGGAGGCAAGCCTAGCTGTTTTCTTCCCCTTACACATACACATAACATGCAGCAGACATACACATAACATACAACACATAACATAGAGTACATACTCACCACACACCTAGTCCCCGAAGCCCTCGATTCTCCTGTAATAAAATTAAAATAAACCAACCTATAACTACCTTTTCGCCGTAGTCCAGTTAATAACTAGTGTCCCACGGCAATCTCCCATGTAGAACACTGACATTGGGTGATTTGTCATTTAGCGATCAGGTTAATTCTTTTTTTTATTGATAGATCAGGCAATTCTGAACGCGGTGATACCAAATATGTGTATGTTTGATTTTTTTTTTTTATTTTGAATGGGGCGAAATGGGGTGATTTGAACTTTTATATATTTTTTATTTTTTATATTTTCAAAAACATTTTCTTTTCACTTTTTGCATGCTTCAATAGTCTCCATGGGAGACTAGAAGCTGCCGTAACCCGATCGGCCCTGCTACATAGAGGTAATGATCAGTTCGCTTCTATGTAGCTGCATTACTCACTTGCTATGAGCACCGACCACTAGGTGGCGCTCACAGCAAGTCAGCACTGACAACCATAGAGGTCTCCAGGAGACTTCAGGTTGTCATGCCAACACACCGGTGAGTTTGACAGCGGCATTTAACTGGTTAATAGCCAAGGGTGGATCGCAATTCCACCCAAGGCTATAGCGAGCACATGTCCCTCAAAGGGAGGGTGTCCAACATTGGCGTAAATGTACGTCCAATATCGGAAAGGGGTTAATAAGGATAGTATGATATTATATCTTATAAATACTTATTTTATCTTTGCTGAAGTTTAGATATAGTATATCTACCACATTTTGCTGATCCACCCAGTCAGTGATTCCATCATAACAGGAAATTAGTCTGGCCTGACTTGTTTGCTTCAAATCCATGCTGGCTCTGGTTAATTACTGTATTCTTACCCAAGTAATTACATAGATGCGGTTTAGTAATTTGCTCAAGATATTTTTCCTGGTATAAAAGGCTCATTGCCCTGTAATGTCCTGTCTCCATCTTCTTTCCTTTTTTGAAGATGAGCAAATGTTGTCTCTTTCTCCAATCTTCTGGGACGTCTCCTTGTTCTTCAGGATTTTTCAAAGATTCTGGCTAGTGGTTCTGCAATTTCCATTAACTCTTTCAGCACCCTAGGATGCAATTCATCATCTATTTATACATTGTGATGATTCTTTCATTCCTTCGATAGTACCATGAAGATCAATTGAGGTAACCCATTGCTTTCTTAGAGAACACAGATGGAAAATAGGAATTGAAAACTTTGGCCTTCTCAATATCATTTTTGAACACTTCATCCTTTTTATGTTGGAAAAATCCTATTGCATTTTTTTTTTACATACTCCCAAAATCCTTTTTTACTGCTTTTGTTTTCCCTTGCAAGCCTCATTTCATTACTGGCTTTAGCGCTTCTAAGGCTTACCCTGCATTCCCTGCACACAGCATTATATTCTTCTTTAGATATGCTCCCTCTTTACATTTAATATACTTTTTTTTTTCATTTTTATCAAGTGTTTAAGCTCTGTGTACATCCATCCTGGTTTCTTTAAAGGGAACATGTCACCTTGTTTTGACCCTGTAAGATGCGGCCACTGCATTTCGAGCTTATCTACAGCATTCTATAATGCTGTAGATAAGCCCCCCGATCTAAACTGAAAGATAAGAAAAACAAGTTTTATTATACTCACCCAGGGGCTGTCTGGTCTGATGGGTGTCGCAGGTCCGGGTCTGGCACCTCCCATCTTCATGCGATGTCATCATCCTGCTTGCTTCGCGTCGCACTCCTGCGCAGGCGTACTAATCTGCCCTGTTGAGGGCAAAGTACTGCAGTGCGCAGGCGCAAGGAAATCTCTGACCTTTCCCAGCATCTGCGCACTGCAGTATTTTGCTCTGCCCTCAACAGGACAGATCAGCATGCCTGCTCAGGAGCAGCGACATGAAGCAAGGAGGATGACATCGCATGAAGATGGGAGGCGCCGGACCCAGACTTGCGACACCCATCGGACCGAACGACTGCCTCTGACTGTTCGCCTACAGTATGCATATATACCTAAAAATGATGCACGTCAGAGCACACTTTGACTATGTCTGCATTATTACAGTCACTGGCCGCATCAGTGCATAAACGCAAGCACAGTTGATAACATGGCCAAAAGTCTCAAAAGACTTAAAAGGACTTTATAAAGGATAGTTTTGTCTATGGGTTGCCTTTATTATTGCTGCAGTTTCTGGAAAGATTGCCTAATTTCACGGTTCCTTTTTAAACTTGAATGTCTTTTCGCTAAAGGAATAGTAATGGGGATAAGAATAACGAGCCCTATTGACACATACTTGTGTTACATACTGTACTTATGTTACATACTGGAATGTAACAACTCCAACGCACAATAAATCATAAGAGTCACAGCATAAACCTTGTAGAAATTAAACCATTTGTATTTTATCATTTTATTGATGGCATTTATCCCATGGTTTAACGTGTTAATTATACTGTAAGGGTATGTTTCCACAGGCCGAATTGTCGGCGCTTTGGACGCAGCGGAAACCTCGCTCCGCCCAAAGCGCCGTCTCCTGTTGTACGCGCGGTGATTCCACATGTGTTCATTAAACACATCCTGAATCGCCGCATCGCATACATAGACCGGGTTATTTACCTTGCGGAGACCGTGCGTCTACGCAAGGTAAATACACATGCTCCGTTCTAAGAAGATGCGTCGCATGTCCGGTTTCGTGGGTGTGTCACCCACGTCTTTGTATGCTTAGTGGAGATGGGATTTCATAATATCTCCTCCACTATGCTATAACATCTGGATGCTGCAGATTAAACGCTGCGGATGTATGCAGCATTCAATCCGCAGCTAAACCGGATGTAATACGGCCTGTTGAAACATACCCTAATAAACATGGCTTTAATATTAAAGTTATTACTTATTATCCAAAGTCACCATAGTCCATTTGTGTAAATATAAAAATATATATTTAATACTTTGTACAATACTGTTTTTTGTTCCAAACAAAAATGGATCAGAAAAGCCAATAACCTCGGGGTCGTGGTTGAGCATTGCCAAGTGCTCTGAGCTCCTGATCTAGGCAATATCAAGCTACAATTTAAAGCACACTGGAGGATTCCTCTTTTCAGTTTTTATTGATTTGAATACTTCCTCAATCCAGTTGGACTAATTGGCTAAAATTTGGAGGCTTTTTTTCCAAGAGATTTGCCCATCTGCCTCAGCTGAGGTAAAACTAAGGCTCATCGCATGCCAGCGGAGGAATACCTGCCTCTCACACTCCTTGTCGCCAAGCTATAAGATTTTGCATGTCGGTGCAGGGGTATTTGACATGAAATACCCGTTTAACAGGTCCCCAGTCTCTCCCCGCAACGCACACCTCAATTTTACAACCCATCCCCGGTGTTTACCGGGCGCTGATGAGCGGAGCCTTCACTGCTTAAAGAAAATAGTCCTGGCGCCTGATCCATTTGTGCTTTCACTGGCAGGAAGACTTGTGAGGCGGGTGCCGGTGAATTTTGACTGTTGGGGCCCAGGAGCTGTTAGCCTGACCTGTTTCGCACAGGTTAGACTGTGATTAAAGGTGGCACACCATTACTTTAGTTGTTAAAACAGGGCGCATTGATCCTGCATTGCCGCACACTTGCAAGAAGTTCCGGCCGCTCACATCCCTCACAAGCGCCATCTTAGGAATCATCCTCAGTCACGGTGCTGACAGGATAACGGAGCATCTCACCCTCCAGTCCACAATCACGCCACTGGCTTAAATAATAAGGCGCCAGTCTCATTACAGGGTGGATAGCTCTTACAACCAGGGACTTTGACGGCTGCTACGGGTTTTAGGACAGTCCAGAGGAAAAGGAAAGATACTGGTCCAGCGGTGCATTGTGCATATCCTACTCACCTGTATGGCTACATCGATTTAATGCAATATAATTACACCTGCAGAGGCTCCACATTAAAATTGTGAGGATAGCCATTATTGTCTGGGTACAGATTTGGGAGATTTACCTTTAAAGGATTTATAAAAGGGATTTATTTCCTCTGCTCCTACAAGGGAATAAATGCTCTGCTCAAACTGCTAACTGTGTACTTTACTCAAATGTGTACTTCAAGCAGTATAAACGTTCTGACAAAATTGAATATTCCCATTCTTAAATCCTATTAAATTTTCTATCTGCCCCACAGCAAGAGAAGAGATAGGAACTAGTGATGGGTGAGCACTAAAATGCCCGGGTGCTCGTTGTTCGGGTCAAGCAAATTGGAATACTTGGGACTTCCACTAAAACACAGCGTGACGTACACTCCAGTATTTGTACAACACGGAAGACCATTTTTTAAATTTTATTCATTTTTCGAACCAAAAAAAAGGGGAAGGATGGGCAGGGTGCAAAATATCAAAGCCTATTTTCGCCTTGTTGAAGTCTTTATTTTTTGATTCGAAATTCCAGAAGCGGTTGCCCTTCGTCCATTTGCCCTAGGGGAGAAAAAAACAAACCAATATCATTTAGTCAATGGACTAATTACAGAAACAAAAAAAATGCTAAATACTGCCAGCAAGTCTATACTACATGCAAAGCCTGGGGTCCCATGGTTACCTGGGCGATCATGTGACTAGCGCCATGCGACCTTTATCATACAAGATTTGGCCAATCACCCTTCTAAGCAGTGTCACAATGAGAAGAAATATAAAGACAAAGACAGCTGTGTGACCAAGGAAGACAACTTTTTTTTTAAACTAATAACTTGTAATTACAATTTCAAAGCATCAGTAATATAGTGGTGCAGATGAAAGGTATTATACAAAAAGTCATTCGCTGTGCAGGTTGTATTTGCTTGTATAGCCAGATCATGCCAAGTCTGGTACTAAAGTTGCTAGGATTTGATATTTTTTTTCCCATTGCTACGCATTTTAATTACAAGGAGGGATGGCATGGATTGGGGGCTTCCAGCAAGTCCTTTCACATGTATGACTTCCACTAAAACACAGCATGAGGTACACTCCAGTATTTGTACAACGCAGGACACCATTTTTAAAATTTTATTCATTTTTCGAACCAAAAAAATGGGGAAGGATGGGCAGGGTGCAAAATATCAAAGCCTATTTTGCAGTCTTTGTTTTTCGATTCGAAATTCCAGAAGCGGTTGCCCTTCGTCCATTTGCCCTAGGGGAAATAAAAGCAAACCAAAATCATTTAGTCAATGGACTAATTACAGATACAAAAAAACATGCTAAACAGTGCCAGCAAGTCTATACTACAGTATATGCAAAGCCTGGCGTCCCATGGTTACCTGGGCGATCATGTGACTAGCACCATGCAAACTTTATCATACAAGATTTGGCCAATCACCCTTCTAAGCAGTGTCACAATGAGAAGAAATACAAAGACAGGACAGCTGTGTGACCAAGGAAGACATTTTTTTTAAACCAATAACTTTTTCTTGATCTTTTCCAAAAACAGTAACAAGTGAAAGGCACTGAGGTTTGATACATTTGTATATGACACATTTACCTTAAAATTATATATAAACAGGGGGGATAAGGAGGGAAGAGAGCAGGGGTAGTTGGTATAGGATGGGGAATGTGAAATTAGGAATCGGAGGCATAAATATGGGAATAACAAAATAACCAATAAACAGAAATTAGAGATCTAAGAATGCATACTTCATTTGAAAGAACTAGAGTTTCAAAAACTGAATTCAGAGAATATTATTGATATATGCCCACTGTGAAGCACTTCATAAGGCCCACCTTTCCTCTATATTGGTTCTATGTGACAGGTTTAAAGTGAGGATTGATTTGTATTGGCAATGTATATTCATTTTGTCTATCAAATCAACTACTGCAGGTACCCTGGGAGTCTTCCAACAAAGTGCTAAGCATTGTCTGGCAGCAATAAGGATATGAGAAACACAGGTTCTTACAGGAAAAGGAAGGTTGTCTATGCCAATGATAAGGACTGCTAATTGGCCTGAGAGATTTATTCTAATATCTGTAAGAGAGTTAATGAGGTCCTCCACCGCTTCCCAAAATACCTGGACCTTAGGGCAGAACCACCACATTTGCCCAATATCCCCCCAATAGTTGACACCCCTTCCAACACAAGGAAGAAAATTGGGAGGGAATAAGATGCAATCATCAAAGGGCACATATACCAATCTAACTGAATCTTTTTAATTTGCTCCACATGGTTAATACAGGAAGAGGACTTCCAAATCCATCTAGTCGACTCCCACCATTGTTCCATCGAAGCATTGAATGAAAAGATCTTTTCCCACTTTAGCATATAGCGATACTTTGATTTAATATCTGTATCGTGTGATAATAGTTTGTATATGTAAGAAAGACCTTTGATTGGGGGGTTTGTGGAGCAAAAAAGTCGGCCCCAGCCTGCAGAATTCCTAGGGAGGTCATCCACCACGAAAGACTGAGAAGTAAATATGTGTCTACTTTGCAGGTATTGATAAAAACAAGTCTTACTGAGACCAAATTGTTCCTGTAGAGAATTGAAGGCTCTGCAATGGGAGGATTCAAAGAAGTGATTCAGTTTAGAACTCCCCAACTCTTCCCATTTTCCCAGGCACAAGTCTGGGATATGCGTTTCAATAGCTCGGATAGAGATATCAGACAAAAGAAAATGTAAGG
>VIAB01004975.1:97958-108495 GCA_009801035.1 Oophaga pumilio | reverse complement strand
AAGGGAAACTCACAACCTTACTGTTGGCGGTGATCGCTGGAAGTGAGAAGAGGGAGCACTCTAGATGATAGTTCTCCTGCTCTGAAGATCGGAGATGCGGTAAACTTGTATCTTATGATTTTATTGGGTTGGTATTGGACCTCCTTATTAAACTTTTTTTTTTTTTTTGCCTTGTTCCAACATTCTTGCAATTGTATACTGTAAGCAGACATGATGCATGCATTTCTCAGTATCCGCTGCTATTTTAGGCAGAACATTCCCCAAGAAGAACACGTACGTCTACAGAAAAGATTGAAGGATCTTCAGCGCAGACATAACGAGTTTCGCACTTTAATACTTGGTCCAAATATTGGCGCGTCTGGGTTTTTGAATCCAGGCCATTACCTGCAGTCCACCATGGTTCCAGAGGTGTTTTCTTTTCAAATTGCACAGGTATTCAGAGATACAAGTGTTTTAAGTATTTTACATTTATTCTAGAAGCGCTAGGTAATCCAAGAGATGTGAGAAACGATTGGTAGGAGAGCGGTCCAGCAGTCACAGATTACTGACCTGGCCAGTGGACCGGACTCCTGCAAATCCATTCTCCCACCTGTGATCATGATACATATTATTTTGGCTCAGTGGACAGATTTCTAGCATAATTACATAATGTACATTTTTTTTTTTTTATAAAAATGCTTTTACTGTAGAAGTGTTGGAAAACAAAGGCAGGTTCAACCTGGCTTAACCCTTTCAGGGCTATTATGATGAGCTAAATTGCACATATATTTTATTTTTTTGGGTTTTTGGTTTGGTTTTTTGTGGGAGACTTAAAACAAAAAAAAAATTATAGAAAGCTTTAACTATGAGCCAACATCTCTGTATGTTTTGTGGTTTCACTACAGAAATGCTTTCTTCAATGTCTTTATCAAGTTGTTGACTTAATTTTTTTCGTTTTTTTTTTTTTTTACTCAAAAAAATGGTTCTCTTTCATAGCACTACCAATCATGTGGACGTTATCAAACGTATGACACCAACATAGCGCTACAAGAATACCGCCACCATTTTACTTTAATAAGCTCTCACCCAGAGTTTT
This sequence comes from Oophaga pumilio, assembly GCA_009801035.1. Lineage (NCBI taxonomy): Eukaryota > Metazoa > Chordata > Amphibia > Anura > Dendrobatidae > Oophaga > Oophaga pumilio. Next base: position 107,420 of record VIAB01004975.1, on the reverse strand, counting down.
ACAGACAAGTACATTTATTTTTCATTTACTGTCACAATACGGGTTGGTCTTGTATGAAAAACAGCTGATTGTACTGTGCACAAAGCGAGCAGTTGCGGGGTCCTCTGCTCAGCACTCCCACTAATCTGCTGGTAGCTCCAGCAAAGCTGGATGTAGACACTGGATGGAGCTAAACTGCACAGTTCAGTTCTTGGTGTAGTGGCTGAGGCCGAGAACTGAAGATACAATTTTATTTAAGAGAATATGAGCTAATCTGCAGTTCTTGCTAACAGCCATGACACTTTAAATGGAGCTGAACAGGCACACCTCCATTCAATGTTTACATTCAGCAGGAGCTTAGAACAGCTGAACATTTGGGCTGCTGGGTTTTGAGACTCCCACCAATCTGATAGATCACCTCTAAAGATATTAGGTCATCATTATTATATATTCAGAGAACCCTTTTACGTGATGCAGATATTTTGGACCATCTACTGTATATAAATATCCACAGTTGCATGTCTTCAGGTTTTATGATACAACTAGCAGCAAAATAATAGACATAAATGTATCCCCAATAGCGGACCCAGCACCCAGATCTTGGTTTTATGATCACCTTCTGGTTCTGGTGACCTCATCAGGACCACCTTGCTATAGCCGCACAATTTACTATTCTCTGTGCTGTAATAACTCCTCGTGTATTCTGTCGGATTGAGATTAGAGGTGGAAGAGCAGCTTTTACATAGTAAACATTTACTAAATTAATACACGGCAGATTCAGCTGCGCTCCCTGTTGATGAATCTGTTTCACCCTGCACTGCGGAAAAGACCTTTCCTGTGGTGAGCCAGAAGTGTGCCTTTAAAACTGTGCCAGTGTAAAATGATTTGCAAGTGACGATGAAATACATTTCTATTGTAGGAAGAACAACATCAGAAAGAACTTTCCATGTTACGAAAAAGACTTGAGGAGTTGGAAATAACTCAGGAAAGACAACTAGAAGAACTAGGTCCTCCTGCAGAGCGAAGCAAGACCGAAAATCTCAGCTCTGAGTATCCGCAAAGGAATGTGGTAGAGGAAGAGATTAGTGAAACTGCGCAACATAGTTTATAGACGGATGTATGTTGAATATATTTATTGTTGCATGGAATGTAGCCGGTGTGAACTCTTTCTACAAATGTTAAAAATGTGACATTAAGGTTTTTTGCATCATTTTGGAAACTGTGATAACATACATTAAAGGGGTTTTCCACTTTTCTAAAGAGCTGTTACTGAATCTTTAATATATCTGTATTTTAATGACTATGGATTTATGGTTTTTATTCTCACTTAAGAAAATGAATTTAGGATTTTCAGGTTTAGATTGGTATGTTAGTATGAGATTTAATCTTGTACCCTTGATCGGATCAAGACAACTATGTATTCAAAAATATATTGGGTTCCTAGAAATTTTTTTAATGTTTTGCTTTAGCTAAAGAATCTGGAAATGTTTCGCTTACAAAAAAGAAGGCTAAGAGTAGACTTAATAGCAATTTACAAATATCTGAATGGATATCACAATGTACAGGGATCATCCTTATTCTCATTTGCGCCTGGAAACACGAGAAGCAATAGAATGAAACTGAAAGGGAGAAGATGCAGATTAGATATTAGGAAAAACTTTTCTCCATCGCCTCATTGGACACAGGACCATGGGTGTTATGCTGCTGCCACTAGGAGGCTGACACTAAGTAGATACAAAAAGATTAGCTCCTTCTCTGCAGTATAGACCCACACACCGGCTCCAGCCGAACTAGTTCAAGCTTAATGTCAGAAGGAGGCACATGTGCTCTGATTTTCAGACCACATCTGTAGCTTAATCTGTTTTTTATTTTAGATTTTATATTTATATTTTTTTTTAAAAGGATTACAGAGGGGCGACAGATCCCTTAAAGGCGCCACTCTCCTCAAACTTTCAACAGGCGGGAACGAGGAGTATTGCCTTCACGCACCCCCTCCTGTATCGTTTTTTACTTGTATGCCTGTGATATCCTCCAGGGCAACGGGTCCCTTCAGGGCACCGCTTTTCCCACACCGGCATCAGATGGGAACGTGGTGTGTCAGCTCTACGTACCCCCCTCTGCATCCAGGCTTATCCCGCTTTTTTTGTGTGCCGGACCAACAGCCCTGACCCATCCTTGGGGAGTTAACCCCTTGAATGTCCAGAGGTGTTTACTGCGTCCGTGCGGCCCTCACTGCATTTCCCCTGATGAACAGCAGCGATAGAAGGAAGGCGGACGGTCCCTCTCCTCCTCTCTGACCACGGAGTGTGTGGATGGAGGATTCCTGCACCGTCCACTCTGAAGCCCCTGGCCTGGAAGCAGCGTCACCCAAGTCTTGTGTTTCCTCAATCATCTGCGGTGGCTCCATGTCGGGACGCACACCGCTGGTAAGATGGACTGGGTGTGCGTCCGCATCACGGCGGAGGGTTTCCACAGAAAGGCGCTATTCCCCGTGGCGTCCCCCCTCCCCTGGGTGCCGCTCCTGCAGACCGCAGAAATTTAGCCCTCTGCTTGGGACTAATCACGGCTACAATTACGAGGCTCCGTCCATGGATGACGTCGCGGCCGTAGCTCTGCCCACTTGAGTGCCCTGAAATGGTGCTTCTCGCACACCCTATACACGCGATTCTCACCCTATACACTCCCCCTCTGCAATTCCCAGGATCCATCTTTACCCCACCCAGCCGACTCTTTACAAGTGCTGGCAGGGCGTTCAGCAGAATCCAGCTGCACTTCAGAGTGGCACAGTGGACTTGGAGGGCTGCACTCAGTGGGCACAGGACCTGGGTAAGATCTCTGACCCTGCAGCAGACACAATCACCCACATTGGCCTTCCCTGCAGTATTCATTGGGGCTTACTAGGTGCTACACTCCCCATTGGAGTATATTGGCAGAATCCGGGACATACTGTGGTACATCATGTCACTCCCTAAGACATCCAAGAAGGTGAACAAGGCACATACGATGTATTTCACCTTATGTACTACCTACTTCGTTGCCACAGGGACATAGTGTGCCACTCTGCAAAGCCTGTGACCCTGAATGCACTCAGGAGACCTCTGCCGCTACCGAACCCAGTGTACCTAGTCCCCCTGAGTGGTCTTGTCACTGTCGCAGTCCATAGCGTCACTAACCAAAGCAATACAGTCCCTCCAAGATCCCTCCTCTGCCGGTCGGTGTCTTCGCCAGCCTGTCTCGGAGGGTTCCTCTACCTCATGGGAACACTCGTCCAGCAGGGGCCATTCTCAGACAAAAACTCCACAGGCATCTAGGAAATGGGCCCATAGCACTCCGTCACCCGGGCCTTCTCACTCCTCAGCATCTGTGAGCTCCGTCTCCTGTTCCCCTTCACCCGGGGCTTGCAGTGGTCAGGTCTCTGCATCCGATTTTGACATGCCCCTTGACCTAGACTTGCCAGATACACAGGCGACGGTGGACAGTCTCATTGAGACCATCAACCAGACTTTAAAGGTTGATGAGGACCCTAATTCTGTCCCGTATCACGTGGTGTCCTTCAAGAGGACCAAACGCCCTCATAAGGTTTTCTCCAACCACCCCGAGTTCCAGGACATAGTTCGACGGCAAAGAGAGCGACCAAACAAACGCTTCGCAGGTCAGAAGCTTATTGAGGGGAGATACCCATTTTCCTCTGATCTGCGGAAGGAATGGGCCGAATCCCCTCCAGTTGATTCGCCTGTCTCCCTCCTGGCCACCAAAACCCTCCTGTCGTTACCAGACGGTTCCTCGATTAAAGACCCCACGGACCGTCGGAGAACCTTGCCCGTTCTCTTTTTGAAGCCTCGGACTCGGCACTCTCTCCCTCTTTTGCCGCGGCGTGGGTAGCTAAAACTATGGTCTTTTGGGCAGATACCCTGAGCAGGACCATACAGGACAGTGTCCTCCCCCCGGAAGCAGCAGACCTGGCCAATCAAATCTCCTTGGCTGGGGAATATTTATTGCACGCATCCCTAGACACAGCTAACTGCCATCACCATCCGACGGACACTGTGGCTCAGGGAATGGCGAGCGGACTCTGCATCCAAAAAGTCCCTGACGACCCTGCCCTACCAGAGCGGTCGTTTATTTGGAGAGAAGCTGGATCAGCTTATCTCTGATGCCACAGGAGGAAAAAGTAAATTCCTTCCCCAGCAGAAGACTAGTCGACTTTTTCGTTGTCAACAACAGATGCGTTTCCGGTACTTTTGCAGCAATTCCGGTTGATCCAATGCGACCACCTCTTCCGGGTCAGGGCGTTCCCCTCATGGAAACAGGGGTCCCCAGGTCTTGTATAAGACCATCCAGTCATGAAAGGGCCGACCCAAGCAAACTAGATCTAAGGAACACAGGTCCCATAGATTCCCAGCCCAATGACTCACTACCCTATCCCGTCGACACCAGCATAGTAGGCAGACGTCTACTCCTATTTTGTCATATCTGGCTCTCTGTCGTTCACAATGAATGGGTCAGAGACCTGGTTTCTTCCAGATACAAGATAGTTTTCTTCCCGACCTCCTGCACGGTTCTTCCCCTCTCGCCCCTCCAAAACAGACGCGCTGGGCCGGGCTTTCTACCGGGCCATCGATTTGTCAAGACGGGGTCATCATTGTGGTCCCAGAAAGCGAGGGGTTCTACTCGAACTTAATTCATGGTCCCGAAGAATGACACTCCACTCTGTCATCACATCGATGGATAAGGGGGAGTTCCTAGCATCCATTGACATTCGGGATGCTTATCTCCACCTCACCAAAGGTTCCTGCGTTTCGCCGTCCGCGAGAAACATTTCCAATTTACGGCTGTACCCTTTGGCCTCGCCACCGCTCCCAGAGTGTTCACAAAGGTCATGGTGGTAGTCACGTCAATTCTGCACTCTCGGGGCATGGTCATCCTTCCATACCTGGACGACCTTTTGATCAAGGAGCCGTCTTTTCAAGCCTGCGCAGAGTGCGTCTGTATCACCTCAGATACACTTTCTCGTCTAAGCTGGCTGATAAACTAAAAATTTTCCCCGATCCCAGCACAGCAGATATCCATTTTAGGAATGACTTCCTAATGGACACCTCCCGAGGGTTGGTGATTCTCCCTTGAGACAAGGTCATAGCCCTTCAACAAGGAGCTTGGGCACTTTGTCACCCATTTCCTCACTCTATCCGATTCAGCATGGGGGTCCTGGGCAGGATGGTAGCAGAGATGGAGGCTGTTCCCTTTGCCCAGCTGCACCTCGGTCCTCTGCAGTTTGCGCTTCAATCGGCCTGAGACAGGAACCCGTTCTCACTCGACCGTCTGTGCCGCTTGTCTCCACGGGGCAAGTGGGTGCTCAGGTGGTGGACTTTATGGTCCTTCCTCACACTGGGGAAATAATTTCTCCCAGTTCAATGGCTGGTGGTTACCACCGACGCCAGTGTTCTCGGCTGGGGGCCGTCTTCCGTTATCACACTGCCCAGGGGTGCTGGTCGCCTCAGGAGTCGCTTCTTCCGAACAACGTCCTGGAAATACAGGCGATTTGTTTGACCCTGTGGCGGTTCTATCACCTGGCGGGTCGCCCCATCCGAATACAGTCGGACAACGCCACGGCTGTGGTGTATTTCAACCATCAGGGGGGCACCTGCAGTAGGGCAGCAATGCGCGAGGTGGAACACATTTTCCATTGGGCCGAGATGAAACAGTCAGTCATCTCAGTGGTTCACATCCCGGGTGTGGAAAACTGGGCGGCAGACTTCCTCAGCCGTCAGGGTCTCGCCTTGGGGGAGTGGTCTCTTCATCCGGAGGTCTTCCAACAGATTTGTCATTGCTGGGGGACTCCGGACGTGGACCTGATGGCATCAAGGGTAAACGACAAGGTGCCCGAGTTCATAGCTCAGTCCCGGGATCCAGAGGCCATTGGGGCAGATGCACTGGTCCTTCCGTGGCGTCAATTTAGTCTTCCTTACGTGTTCCCCCCACTTCCGTTACTTCCAAGGGTTATCAGGAAGATCAAGACGGAAGGGATCCCGGTTATCCTAGTTGCTCTGGATTGGCCTTGCTGGGCGTGGTATGCGGAGTTGGTGCAGCTTTTCGTCGACGTTCCCTGGCGACTACCGGATCGACCAGATCTACTCTCCCAGGGCCTGATTTGCGACCAGAACTCAGGGGCCTTGTGTTTAATGATCTGGCTGTTGAATCCTGGGTCCTAACCTAAGCTGGTTTCTCACAACAAGTGGTTTCCACTATGATTAGCGATCGGAAACCTGCATCGGTGCGCATCTATCACCGCACCTGGAAAGCATTTTTCGCATGGTGCAGAGAACGTGGTTGCTCTCCTCTCGCCATCTCCATCCTGAACATTTTGGAGTTCCTTCAGACTGGTCTGGATTCCGGCCTAGCGCTTAGTTCCCACAAAGGCCAGATCTGTGCCTTATCAGTTTTATTCCGGTGCCGGATTGCTTCTAAGCCGCAGATGAAGACGTTCATTCAGGAGTTTCCCACATGCTACCCCCCCATAGAACGCAGTTGGATGCTTGGAACCTTAACTTAGTCCTGGGTGTCCTACAGGAGGTTCCCTTTGAGCTGCTGCAGGACGTCTCTCTGGCTCACCTTTCATGGAAGGTCGCCTTCCTGGTTGCTGTGACATCGATCAGATGGGTATCGGAGCTAGCCGCTCTTTCCTGTCGAGCTCCTTTTCTAATTTTTCACCAGGACAAGGTGGTCCTCCTGCCATCCCCGTCCTTCTTGCCCAAGGTGGTCTCTCTCTTTCACCTTAACGAGGACATTATCCTGCCCTCGTTTTGAAAGGGCTCTCCACACTCTGGATCTTGTGAGGGCTCTTAGAAGGTACATCTCCTGGACGGCGTCCTTCCGCAAGATGGACGCTTTATTCGTTCTTCCTGAGGATCACAGGAAGGGATTTGCTGCTTCAAAGTCCACAATAGCCAGGTGGATACGCTCAATCATTAAGGAGTCCTGCCATGTCAGAGTTCTCCGTCAATGGATGTCTTCAAAAAGAGACTGGACAGACATCTGACGGAGATGGTTTAGTGAATCCTGCATTGAGCAGGGGGTTGGACACGACCCCAGAGGTCCCTTCCAACTCTAACATTCTATTATTCTATATTTTAAAAGGTGGAAAATCATTTTATTTGAGGTATACTTTTTGTATGAGTATTTAGGTTGTCATTGAATGGCATAAAAGAGATGTTTTGTTCTAATTTGTGATCGACCTAGTGCATTTATTATAGACATTGCCAGTTCATTCGGAGATAGCTGCCATTTTTAAAAAACTGTCGATCTAAAGACAATTCTTTCAACAAAATAAGCATATTTATTACATGAAATGTACATCAGCTTCTGATTACAAGTTGAACTTAATGTGTAGTTGACATAATACATTTTAAAATTCTCATGAAAATCATAATGGAATTAATTTCTTAATGTCACACATACTATATACACACCACTCCAAAACTTCCTGGAGCTACCAAAATGGAATTCCTTCACTTTTAGATATGAATGCTTCTCCATGGATTGTGATAGCATTAGACATATTGAAAATATCATTGCTTGACATTAGCCTTTTCTGTCAGATTAGTGTAGCCGGTTATATCCTACAAAGTTAAAAATGAGCTGGAAGCAGAGTTACTTTAATACCAAAAAAAGTCAGGGGTAGCCATAATGATGCTTTGGAAACTAAAGTCTTGTATGTATCTCTTTTTATAACGCTTCCTTATCTAAAATAATTATTGTCCAGGGTAAACTTGTTATATGCAATATATTAGACCATGTAAGGGAAATATGAGCAAGCTGTGAGATCGCTAAAACAATCTATTAAGGCAGAGTTCACATGAACATGTGATTTCTCGGCTACAATTTTTTTTTTCCCCACACAATCACATCTGTGGTTTAGCAGATAGGCTTTGTGCACTCCATGCAGTTAATAGACTAATGAAAGTCAAAGACCAAAAATAAGCATTTCTGAGCAAAGTCTGTTTTACACTGGGTTCTTATAAATCACTATTGTAGCCTAAGGCCTCTTTCACACATCCGTTTTTTGCCGTTCGGCGCTATCCGGCTTGTTTTGCAAAAAAACGGATCCGTTTTTTTACTTCGCCGGATCCATTTTTTTCTCATTGAGTTGCATTAGCGCCGGATGTGCATGTGCTTACGTTTCGTCCTTTTTTTTGCCGGATCCGTCTAACATTTTGTTTCCGGCGGCCGGACCCAACGCATGATGTAACGTTTTTTGTGTCCGGCGAAAAAGCCGGACAGCAGCGGATGCGGCGCAACCGGCTTTTGCCTACAATGCAAGTCAAGGGGCGAATCCGGCGACCGGATCGCCTGATCCGGCCACCGCTTTCCGTTTTTCTGCTCGGAGCATGCCCAGTCTCTTTCTCTCTCTCTTTCTCTCTTTTTCTCTCTCTCTCTCTCTCTCTCTCTCTCTCTCTCTCTCCTCGTTCCAGGCAAGCGCAGACTGCATTTTTCAAGTTCAAAACTTCAGGCCTGGATCCGACTGAAAATCTAATCCGTTGCATCAGTTTTTTCACCGTCTGCGCCGGATCCGTCTTTTGACATTTTGGACGGATTCTGCCGGACGGCGAAAAACGGATGTGTGAAAGTAGCCTTAGGCAACCAGCCAGATCAATGTTTTTGTTTTTTTTCTCTAACTCTATAAAATCTGATGTGTGGCTGTCTCCACTGAATATAATGGGGAATCAATCATGTACAGAATCTTTTGAACTCAAGTCTCAGAACTCCAGTATTTTTTTTTTTTTGTGTGTTTCCAAAAGGAGGAATCCACACCTGTTGTACACCTATGGATTTTTCAGCGGATGTGCCATGATTGTGTAAGATGATTACCCCCTGTAGTCGCAGTCACTGAGTCTTATACAAAGCCATCCTCACTTTTCTGAAAGGAATGGTAAAGAGAATAGCGGATCAAGTTTCCTATACTATTTCTTTTTTTCATTAAATTTTCCATATTAAATTTAGAATTGCACTTTGCTAGTCAAGATTTCCAGGAAAAGGTAAAAGGTAACTTCATTGTAAATCAGAATTCACATAATGAAATAACATAATGTCCACAAACATATGTAGTATGAAAGCCTAAGCGTGCATCGCCTGTGCACGTAGATTGCAGATCCGTGCTGCGCACACTCGCTGGGTGCTATTCCCAAACACACTTCTTCTTGTCTGCAAGTGTATTTTTGAGTTGCTGTAATTGCCTCAGTTCAGAGTCAAATCCTGTCTCCTTCTCCAGGGTGCTTATAATCTGAAATAAACGAAGTAGAAATACGATATCATAACCCATTCTAGCCCTACATTACTACAAAGACTATGATCTTCTGCATAAAAGCCAATAATAATTGCTAGGAAAGAAGATATGGTCGGTCCAGCCATCTTTTCATCATGTAGTATTCCAGTAATTATGTTTCACCTGTAGCTGAAGCCCCCATGGTAAATAATGGGGTTACCTAA
>VIAB01004975.1:37611-55282 GCA_009801035.1 Oophaga pumilio | reverse complement strand
AGCAAAGCACCCCCACACCATCACACCACCTCCTCCATGCTTTCTCTTAATTTACTAGAGTTACCAAACCACTGGTATATCAAGTGGTAAGTTTGGGCTTACATGAAAAATTCCATACTAAATAATCATATCATAATTACTTGAAATACTGAATTCTAAGATCACTAGTGACATGCATGTATTTAATCTACATTTCTAATTTAACCCCTTTGTGACATGCGCCATACTACAACCCCTGGCAAAAATTATGTATTCACGGACCTTGGAGGATGTTCATTCAGTTGTTTAATTTTGTTTAAAAAAAAAACATATCACAGACATGGCACAAAACTGAAGTCATTTCAAACGGCAATTTTCTGGCTTTAAGAAACACTAAAAGAAATCAAGAACAAAAAATGTGGTAGTCAGTAATGGTGATTTTTTTCAACCAAGCATAGGGGAAAAATTATGGAGTCACTCAATTCTGAGGGAAAAAAATTATGGAATCATGAAAAGCAAACAAACAAAAATACACTCCAACACATCACTAGTATTTTGCAACACCACCTCTGGCTTTAAAACAGCTTGCAGTCTCTGAGGCACGGACTTAATGAGTGTCAAACAGTACTCTTCATAAATCTGGCTCCAACTTTCTCTGATTGCTCTTGCCAGATCAGCTTTGCAGGTTGGACCATTTTCTTCAAATTCCACCAAAGATTTTCAATTGGATTGAGATTCCCACTATTTGCAGGCCATGAAATTGACCTTATGTGTTTTTTTTCAAGGAATGTTTTCACAGTTTTTGTTCTGTGGCAGGATGCATTATCATCTTGAAAAATGATTTCATCATCCCCAAACATCCTTTCAATTGATGGGATAAGAAATGTGTCTAAAATATCAACATAAACTTGTGCATTTATTGAAGATGTAATGACAGCCATCTCCCCAGTGCCATTATCTGAAATGCCGCCCCATATCATCAATGACTGTGGAAATTTGCATGTTCTCTTCAGGAAGTCATCTTTATAAATCTCACCAAACAAAAGTTCCAGCATCATCACCTTGCCCAATGCAGATTCTTGATTCATCAATGAATATGACTTTCATCCAGTCATCCACAGTCAACGATTGCTTTTCCTTCGCCCATTGTAACCTTGTTTTTTTCTGTTTAGGTGTTAATGATGGCTTTCGTTTAGCTTTTCTGTATGTAAATCCCATTTCCTTTAGGTGGTTTCTTACAGTTCGGTCACAGACGTTGACTCCAGTTTCCACCCATTCATTCCTCATTTGTTTTGTTGTGCATTTCCTGTTTTGGAGACATATTGCTTTAAGTTTCCGGTCTTAACACTTTGATGTCTTCCTTGGTCTACCAGTATGTTTGCCTTTAACAACCTTCTCATGCTGTTTGTATATGGTCCAGATTTTAGACACAGCTGACTGAACAACCAAAATCTTTTGCAACATTGTGTGATGATTTACCCTCTTTTAAGAGTTTGATAATCCTCTCCTTTGTTTCAATTTACATCTCTCATGTTGGAGCCATGATTCATGTCAGTCCAGTTGGTGCAACAGCTCTCCAAGGTGTGACCACTCCTTTTAGACGCAGACTAACGAGCAGATCTAATTTGATGTAGGTGTTAGTTTTGGGAATGAAAACTTACAGGGTGATTCCATAATTTTTCCCCTATGCTTGGTTAAAAAAAAATCACCATTACTGACTACCACACTTTTTGTTCTTGATTTCTTTTAGTGTTTCTTAAAGCAAGAAAGTTTCCTTTTGAAATTACTTCAGTTTTGTGCCATGTCTGTTATCTGCTTTTTTTAAACAAAATTAATCAACTGAATGAACATCCTCCAAGGCCGGTGATTACATAATTTTTGCCAGGGGATGTAGTACTGCTTTGCGGGAGATGCGTTCCCGCAAAGAGCAGTACTAGCACGGCGCACCGATCTCACGGCCTCACGCTGAGCGCCTGTATGTGCCAGCTGACACCCCACAGCAACGCCCATGATTGGTGGTAGCACTGAACGTGAGCATTTAACCCCACTGATGTCGCTGTCAGTAGCGACAATGGCATAGAGAAGCATTGCGCAGGGAGGGGGCTCCCTGCGAGCTTCCATCAGAACAACACGATGTGATCGCGTTGTCCTGATGGTCTCCATGAAGACCCCCGGCTCCAAGATGGTCACAGGGTCCTTTGGGGTCATTGTGAGCGCCTGAGCATGCCTCCTTACCTGCCTGTCAGATCGCTGATCTGATGCTCTGTGGTGCAGAGTATCAGATCAGCGATCTGATGTTATATAGTAATGTCCCATACTGGGACAATGTAAAAAAGTAAAAAAAAAATATTACAAAGTGAAAATTTTTTTCTTAAAAAAATCCCTAAATAAAGAAAAAAAAGAAATAAATATTTTTCCAATAAACACATTTATTTATGTAAACAAAAAATACAATAAAAGTACACATATTTGGTATTGCCGCATCCATAATGACCCGCTCTATATAACATCCCACTAGTTAACCCCTTCAGTGAACACCAAAAAAAAAAAAAGCAAGGCAAAAACAATGCTTTATTGTCATACCGCCGAACAAACAGGGCAATAAAATGCGATCAAAAAGACAGATGTAAATAAAAATGGTACCGCTGAAAACAACATCTTGTCCCACAAAAAACAAACTGCCATACAGCTCCATCAGCAGAAAAATAAAAAAGTTATAGCTCTCAGAATAAAGCGATGCAAAAATAATTATTTTTTCAATTAAATAGTTTTTATTGTGTAAAAGTGTCAAAACATTAAAAAACTATATATATGAGGTATCACTGTATCGTACTGACCTGAAGAATAAAGCTGCCTTACCAATTTTACTACACGCCGAACGGTATAAAAGAAAAGAAAAAAGCAATTTCTGAATTGCTGCTTTTTGTTCATTCTGTCTCCCAAAAATCGGAATAGAAAGCGATCAAAAAATGCCATGTACCGGAAAATGGTACCAATAGAAACATCAACTCGTCCCGCAAAAAATAAGCCCTCACATGACTTTGTCGGCTGTAATATGAAAAAATTGTAGCTCTCAAAATATGGTGACGCAAAAACTAATTTTTGCAATAAAAAGCATGTTTTAGTGTGCGACAGCAGCCAAACATAAAAACCCAATCTAAATCTGGTATCGCTGTAATCGCACTGGCCTGAAGAATAAAGTCGCCTAATCACTTATACCGAATGAGGAAAGGCATAAAAATTAAATAAAACCAATTTTTCACATGCTGTTGATTCATTCTTTCTGCCTCCCAAAGATCACAGTCATGCTCGGTGTACATTTATCCTGCGCTCTGCGCTGAGCGCTTACTCCAGGGTTTCCGTGTAAATCTCTGAAATACATGATTCAGACAGAACCCCTGGCAGAAAATTCTCTATAATGAGGCAGATGGAGGCACTGTGGACGCCGTCTGACCTGTGATCCGGCTGTGTCCGTCTTTTTAGGATTGCATAAAAGTGCCACACTTTTGTGCACTTCTGAAAAGAAAGACACCATGGAACAGAGGTCAGACGGAGTCCAGAGTAAATCTGCTGCCTCACTATAGTGAATGGAACCATTGGGGGTTTCATCTGAATCACGACACTCAGAGATTTAGATGGAAACCCCAAAGCTTAGAGCGCCGAATTACTGTGATCTCAACCCCACTCAGATCTGTCATTTGTTAATGAAATATAGGGGGCTTTCACGTTACTGATAGCACAAAGGCTTTGGAAAAGCGAAATGGCTCCTCACCCGCTAAAAGAAATTCAGCAAATTTTCCTCTCCCAAATCCAAATGCCGCCCTCCCTTCTAAGCCCCAGTGTACCTAAACAACATTTAGCGCCCACATGTTTGGCATTTCTGTAGTGATGAGAGCCTGCCTAATTTATAGGTGCGTGTTTCCAGAAGCATGAGTTGGGCATAATGTACTGGCCACTACAATGGCAGTTTACAATTTTCACTCAGCAACATCCACCGCTGCCTGTTTCCGGAAAACACCCATGGAGTCAATTCCCAAACGGTTATAATTTCCAAAATGGGGTCACTTGAGGGTGAATTCTGCTTTTCTAGCACTTAGAGGCTCTTTATATGGAATCGGCAAACTAGTCTAGGAAAACCTGCTCTCCAGGAGGCAAATAGCGCTCTGTCCCTCACGAGTAACTCCATATGGCAAAGTAGTACTGTACATCCACATATGGGGTATTTCTACATTCAGCAGAAATTGTGGGACAAATTCTGGTGCCATTTTTACCCTTTTCCAAGTGTGAAAATGTTAAACTTGGAGTTAACACACAATCTTGGTGGTAAAAATGTAAATTATTTTTTCTTCACTGACCAATGGTATAAAAGTTTGTGACACACCTGTGGTGTCAATATAATGACTGCACCCCTAGATGAATTCATGGAGAGGTTTAATTGGTAAAATGGGGTCACTTATGGGGTGATCTGCTGTTCTGGCACCTCAGGGGCTCTGTCAATGTAACATGGCACCCTCAAACAAGTGCAGTAAAATCTGCACTGTAATATGGCACTACTTCCCTTCTGAGCTTTGCACTGTGCCTCAAAAGTAGTTTTTGACCACATATCGGGTATCAGTGAACTCAGGAGAAATTGCACAACAAACTTTGGGGTCTATTTTCTCCTTTTGCACTTGTGAAAATACAAAATTTGCAGCTAAAATATATTTTTGTGGAAAAATGTGATTTTTTAAAATTTCACGGCTTAACGTTATAAACTTCTGTGAAGCACCTGGGGGTTCAAGGTGCTCAATACACATCTAGATAAGGTCCCAAAGGGGTCTAGTTTCTAATATGGTGTCACTTGTGGAGGGTTTCCACTGTTTAGGCACATCAGGGGCTCTTCAAACGCGACATGGAGTCCGCTAAATATTTCATCAAAATTTGCATTGAAAAAGTCAAATGACGCTCCTTCTCTTCCAAGCCCTGCTGTGCGACCAAACAGTTGTATTCAGCCACATATGGGGTATTGGCGTACTCAGGAGAAATTGCACAACAAATTGTATGGAGAAATTTCTCCTGTTACCCTTATGAAAATGCAATATTTGGAACTAAAATGATTTATTTGGGAAAAATGTGATTTTTTTTATTTCCACGGCTCTACATTATAAACTTCTGTGAAGCACCTGTGGGTTCAAGGTGCTCAATACACATCTAGGTAAGTTCCCTAAGGGGTCTAGTTTCCAAAATGGTGTCACTTGTGGGGGGTTTCCACTGTTTAGGCACATCAGGGACTCTCCAAACGTGACTCTCCAAACACTAATTATTCCAGCATATTTCACATTTAAAAAGTCAAATGGCGCTCCTTCCTCTCCAAACCCTGCCGTGTGCCCAAACAGTAGATTTTCCCCACATATGGGGTATCAGCATGCTCAGGATAAATTGCACAACAAAATGTATTGTCCATTTTCTCCTGTTACCCTTGCAAAAATTAAAAAATTAGGTCTAAAGGAAAATTTTTGTGAAAGAAAAGTAAATGTTTATTTTTTCCTTCCACAGTTCAAAAATTCCTGTGAAGCACCTGAAGGGTTAATAAACTTCTTGAATGTGGTTTTGATTACCTTGAGGGGTGCAGTTTTTAGAATGGTGTCATTTTTGGGTATTTGCTGTCATATAGGCCCCTCAAAGTCACTTCAAGTGTAAGATGGTCCTTAAAAAAAAATAAAATAGTTTGGCAAATTTTGTTGTAAAAATGAGAAATCACTGGTCAACTTTTAACCCTTATAACTTCCTAACAAATAAATGCGTTTCCAAAATTGTGCTGATGTATAACATAGGGGAAATGTTGTTTATTAACTATATTGTGCGACTCTCTGATTTAAGGGCATAAAAATTAAAAATTTGAAAATTGCAAAATTTTCACCACATTTCCATTTTTTCAAAAATAAATGAAAATCATATCGAATAAATATTACCACAATCATAAAGTACAATATGTCACGAGAAAACGTCAGAATCACCAGGATCTGTTGAAGCGTTCCAGAGTTATGACCTCATAAATTGACAGTGGTTAGAATTGTAAAAATTGGCCTGGTCAGAAATGTAAAAACAGGCTTCTGGGCGAAGGGGTTAAAACAAAGTTTTATTAGTAGCAAATATAAATTTTTAAAAATGTACAAGAGTTTAAGAATTTATTGATATTTAGTAAATTCTCTTTCTTAAAAAAAGCAAAAAAAGCAAGTCATATAGCTGTGCTCTTTTTACGATCTTCCTGGGTTTTAGATTGTTCCATAGATTAGTATGTGCAGATACTGAAAGCTTAGCTGTCTTGTTCTAAATACTCGTTCTTCATCAAAATTGATAATGTGGTGAAGATCAGGTGACTGGGTAGAAACGTTTATGACAGTCTGCAATATTTCAATATTTTCTCCTGAAGTACACTTTACAGAAAAAAAGAGGTTGGAGCTCCTGTCGCCTGAAGGGTGGCATAACTTTGAGTTGGAGGGAGGTGGGATCATCATTACAGTGGGGAGGAGTAGAGCAGGAGTAGTATATTTATGAGGGCAAGTAGAGGGTAGGATTATCCTGCTCTTCAGGGTCAGTGGTAGTGACTAGTGATCCCCTCTGCTCACCTCCAGATGGTATCTGTGAATCAGCTTCTGGAGCCACTAGATGTTTCAAGAGAAAGACCAAGACAGATGCCGGTAAAGTTAACCACGATGTTCCCTTATCTAAATAGGTTTCCTGATTGAAAGAAGGACGTGGTGTTGATAGCTGGTTTCAGTGAGGGTTTTAGAATCTCCTTTCCCCTTTGTTTGAAATACCATTCGTTCTTAAAAATCTCAAATCAGTGTAAGAATATATAAGAATAAGAAGTCTTTATTGAAGAAATTTAAAA
This sequence comes from Oophaga pumilio, assembly GCA_009801035.1. NCBI lineage: Eukaryota > Metazoa > Chordata > Amphibia > Anura > Dendrobatidae > Oophaga > Oophaga pumilio. Next base: position 48,429 of record VIAB01004975.1, on the reverse strand, counting down.
AGTCGCACCAGTGTGCATGGGTAAGAAAAAAATGTGCAAATCTGGCAAATGTGTTTCGGAATTGAATCCTTATTTATTGAATGAATACATTTCTTCAATAAAGACTTCTTATTTTATTCAACACGCTGGATTTTCCTATTTTTCCATGCGGTCTTCTAACTGCGGCACTGCAGGTTTCCTTGCGTGGAATCCATTGTGAAGGTGAGCTGATATGTTACTCTTTTTTGAATATTCAGTGGTGGTATCAGAAAAGTTAAGGAAGGAAGTTGCCTTGAGCCGCATGTCTGGCCCATTTAAGGACCTCCCCTTTCATGATTTAGTGGTTTCTCCCTTGGGAGTTGTACCTAAGAAGGAGTCGAATAAGTATGATTCAGCATATTTCCTACTCCTAGGGGATATGAGTTAACAACGGTAATAACCCTGAGCTTTGTTTGGTGTCATATACATTTTTTGATAAGATGACGTGTTTGATGAGGCCGAGTGGAAAAGGGGTGCTTAAGGCTAAGACCGACATTGAATCTGCATTTAGGTTGGTGCTGGCTCACCCAGACAGCATTTGGTTACTGGGTTGTTTTTGGGAAGGGGCATATTTTGTTGATAGATGTCTACCCATGGATTGTTCTCTCTCTTGTGCATTGTTTGAGGAATTCAGCTCTTTCTTGGAAAAGGTAGTCCGCGATGTTTTGGATTTGGACTCCATCATACACTATTTAGCTGAATTTTTATCCATTGGCATCAGCGATTCTCTTTGTTGTGAAACTATTCTTAGGTCTACTGAATGGGTAGGAAAGCAACTTGGCGTTCCCCTTGCGTCAGGAAAAAACAAGGGCCCCATCACGTTTTTTTTTTGGGGGGGGCAAAGTTATTGACTCAGCAAAATGAGAATTTCAGCATCCTGAGGAGAAGGTGTTGTCATTGAGGGCTGAAGGGGCCAGTGTGTGTCGGGTAAAAAATCTGATGTTGAGGGAGGTTCAATCCCTGCTTGGTAAGCTTAATTTTGCATGTTGCATCATGCCCATGGGGGGGGGGGTTTCTCATAGGCTATCTACTCTGCCAGGATTCAAGCCCCTCACCATTACATGTGTTTGTCTGAGGAGTCTAAGGCGGATTTGGCTGTTTGAGGAGATTTTTTTGGAGCGTTATAATGATTGATAATTTCTGATGGATGAACTGGTTTGGTGGACAATTTTCAGCTTGAGCTTTATATGGATAAGGCAGGTAGCCCTTGTTTTGGAGCCTATTTTAAAGGACAGTGGTGTACAGGCAGGTGGCCTGTAGAGTGGTCTCGGACTGACCTAGTAAAAAATATCGCATTGCATAAAATTTTTCCTATACTGGTGTCAGTGATTTTTTTGTAAAGAGCATCTTTGGGACAAGTAAGTGCATTTCAGTGATAATATAGGGATAGTATGGGGATGGTGTTCGCAATTAACAGCATTTCGGCATCCTCCCCACCGATTATCCTGGTTCTTCATCGGTTAGTGTTGGTCTGTCCATTAATGCTTATATTACAGAATCTCACATGCCAGGTGTCCAGAACTCAATTTCTGATGCACTCTCTCATTTGCAGGGGGAACGGTTTTGGTTCTTGGCTCTGGACGTGGAGGCCAGTGGTCTTGATTATCCTCCAGAATTATGGAGTTTGGTATGCGATTGGCTGAACCCCTGATTAAATCATCTCTTGCTACAGGCCCCAGGATGGCATATCAGTCAGTTTGGCAGCTTTGGGAGAGTCGATTGGAATCTTGCGGCCAGGTTTTATAAGACGACAACCAGGTACGGGTGTTGTTAGTGTGGTTGAGTAAGGGGGTGAGTAAGGGGGTGGTGGAAAAGTGATTATCGGCCAAGGTTAGCTGTTTGATCTTGGATTTGGCTTTTGGTTTTAAGTTACGGAGTCTGAGGGATTTGACAAAGAATCTTTTTGTGAGGCAGCCATGAAATGTTTTCACAGGTGCAACAGGCAAAAAGGTAGTAGGTGACCTGTGTCGTTTACTTTGCTGGAGTGCTTAGGCAGGGAGTAGCTGTCTGTTGTAGCTCGCATTTTGAGGTGAATCTGTTTCGGTTAGCTATTTCATTGGCTTTTTTCGATGCATTAAGGGTTGGGGAACTTGTTGCTCTTAGCAAAAACAGAGCTGGAGGTCTTTTGGCGGGTGACATTGTAAGCAGGTTGCGTGATGCATTGACAGACAGAAGGCAGAGCAAGGGTTAACAAAATTTAACAATTTAATTAAACATGGTATTAACTCCTCGCAGGGAGGTAACTGGTTAAGGACTAGGTAATAGAAACAACAAATGCAAAAAACAATGGCAGTGTATTGAAGGAACTTATCGTGTCCTTTATGCTCCTCAACAGCAGATGATCCTGCAGGGGTTGTAGTCCCGGCAGCGGCCAGGGGAATGTCCACAGAGGGGGTCCGTGGAACGATGATCTGTCTTCTGGCAGCAGCTGTCGGTCTCCAGTAGCTTCTGCTGAGGCCCTAGTCCATGAACTTGTGCGGCCGAAACAAACAAGGCTGCAACGTTCCCACAGTCAAACTCGAGCTGGGGTACAGCAACCAGCAGTGAAGGCCGCAAAAGTATGTCCGGTACTCGGCCTTCTCTCCTCTGCACGTGCGTGGTACTCATGGTCACTGGGGGCATGGCACCTCTCTTTCTCACAGTCACAGGGCACACAGAACCTTTCTCCTCGACGGTCCCATGGAAGACGGTGGGAGCCGACACATGCAGCCTGTCGCAGCGTTGGTACTCCGGGGACGGAGCACATTGCTCACACTGCTGCACACTGCTGCTGATTTGCGCCAAACTGCCTGCTGCTGCGCCTTTCTCTTTTATCTGGCCCCTCCTACCCGAGTCATGAGGTTGGTCCGGTCCCTCATTTCTTCCCCAGGCAACATGGGAGGCAGCCTCAACAGTTCCGGACCAGGCCGGGTTCAGGTACCCACAGCTCGGTCTCTCTCCTAACACTCGCCCTCTCATTTAGCTTGCCATTCCACGGGCGAGAGTTCTTGAAGTAGAAGTTAACACTCTTCCATCTCTTGAATGATCCGTTGCCAAATAAATTGGCCTTGTTCATAACGATTGGTAGGTATTCCAGCTGTCGTTCATTCTGTGCAGTGTAAGTCAGGTTGGGTGGTCGAGTCAGGTTGGGCAATTGAGGACGGGGACGCGTCCGGGTTCAATGGAGCAGCCATCTCGGGAGTTTCAGGTTCCTGCACTTCCACTGAGCCAGTGGGTAGCGGACCTTCCAAATCAAGGGGTGAGGCAGACAGTTCTTCATCACAATTGAAGGTCGCTGGAGTGGACATTTCGGAAACACTTGGCGCTCCCTTTTCTCTTTTGGGATCTCGTGACAGGCAAGGACATAGCATGCTTCCGTGGACCACTCGGTAGGGGCACCTTCTTCCCCTTCAGGCAGAACTTCATAGACGGGACCATTAGATCCAATTCGGCATTTCACCCAATATGTAGTTTTTTCCCATTGATGCTCTAACTTGCCTCGAGGTCACTTGTCTCGGACCAATACTTGGTCTCCAGCCTTAAGAGCTGTCCCTCGCCGGGGCATCGCCTCATGGTGCTAAAGTTCCCAAAACTTGGTCTGTACTAGTCGATGTAGAGTCTGCAAGCGATGTCGATGTTCACAGATCCAGGTGGACATCCCCATCCATGGGTAGTCCTCCTCTGGGTCCAACTCTAGCTCGGTAATCTATCGTCCTTTTTGGCTGAACAGCAAGGTGTATGACGTGTATACGGTTGTACTGTGCACTCGGTTGTTGTACACCCAAACCAACTCAGCTACATACTCGGGTCAACGGACTTTCCTGTCTTCCTCCAACTTTCTCAACATCTGAATCAGCATCTGGTTGAAATGTTCACAGGATCCATTGCCCTGCAGATGGTAAGGTGTCGTCCTGGACTTTTCAATCCGATACAGGTGGTGAAGCTCCTCCATCATTCGACCTTAAAAGCAAGCGCCTTGGTCAGAATGGATCCTTTTCGGGTACTCATACACCTGGATGAAATCTCAACAGATGTCCTGTGCAGCTGACTCAGCTGTATGATCCCAGGTCGGAGTCACCACAGCAAACTTAGTGTAATGATCGGTCATCACAAGACAATGTTCATATCCGAGATGAGCGGGACCCATGGTCAAGTAGTCGATCATTAGCAGTTCCAGGGGAGCAGAAGTCACAATAATCTGCGTAGTGGCTGTCTGCTCGGGGGGTTCAGCCAATTCATAACTTCGACATTGTCGACAGGCCTCTTCCACTGCGGTCTTCAGTTGGGGATGATAGACCAGCTTCTGCAACCACTGAAATGTCTTCTCCGGACCAAAGTGAGCTCCTCTTACATGGGCTTCTGTGGCCACTTCACTGATCACCTTTTCGGGGAGCACCACTTGCCAAGTGACTCCCAATTCTCATATCAACTGTACATTCAGATACAGTAAACCATCTTCCAGTTGGAGCCTCACCCATTGTCGGAGAATCTGCAACATACCTGGGGACAAGGCATCTCGCTTGCTCTGGCTGGTAAGTTGTTTTAGGGCCACCCATTGTCTCAACTGTGCAAGTTCTCTGTCTTCCTGCTGAAGTCACACCCAGTCATCTCGAGGCAGATCCAGCAAGTGTTTTATCGACGCTTCTTCGACCAGCTCCTGTGTCGTCGCCAGCATCCTGGTGAGGTTCTGGAACCCAGAGATTTCCTCTGCCTCCAACTCTTCGTCTCGGTCACAACCAGGTTGCTCGTGGGTCACCCTGGACAGGGCATCGGCATGTGTATTCTCAGCTCCTTTTCGATATGCGACCATGTATCGATATTTTGCCATACGGGCCACCCATCTTTGTTCCAAGGCCCCCAGTTTAACATTTCCTAGGTGGGCTAGGGGATTTTTGTCAGTACGTACCAAGACTTCAGATCCCGACAGGTACTCGGAAAACTTCTCGGTCACTGCCCACACTAACGCCAGTAATTCCAACTTAAACGAACCATAGTTGTCTGGGTTTCATTCTGAGTCATGGAGAGATCAGCTCACGTAGGCAATCACTTGTTCCTTTCCGTTATGTATCTTTGACAATACAGCCCCTAGTCCCTGAAGACTTCCGTCGGTGTGAAGGATAAAAGGCTGGGAGAAATATGCTAAGGCCAGTATGGGTGCCTCAGTCAAGGCCATCTTCAGGGCTCAGAAGGCTTCTTCCTGGATATCCCCCCACTGGATGATCCAATTCTTCACACCAGACTGCACTCCTTTCAATAACTCCAGCAGTGGATTAACAATGCAAGTGAAGTCTTTCACAAACCGTTGATAGTTCCCTGTACCGATAGTACCCTGAAAGGCCCGCACGTCCTTCACTGTCTTTGGGGTGGGCCAGTCCTGTACTGCTGCTATCTTCTCACATGCAGGTCTCACCCCCTCTGCGGATACAACATGTCTGAGATATTCAATCTGCTTGTGGAAAAGGTGGCATTTCTGAGGTTTCACTTTCACGTCGTGCTTCTGCAGCCAACTCAACACCTGCTCCAGCCACAGGAGATGCTCCTCAAAAGTAGCTGCATAGATAATGATGTCATCCAGATAAATGAGGGTATCTGCATAGTTCTGGTCTCCAAAACACCGCTCCATCAGCCGCTGAATGATTCTAGGCACGTTGGTAAGACCGAAAGGATTCCTGTTGAATTCAAACAACTCCATAGGCAGTACGAACGCTGTCTTCGGGCTTTCTTGCTCAGCCATGGGCACTTGCCAATATCCACTGGCCAGATCTAATGACAAGAAGTACTTGGCTTTTCCCAGGGCAGACAACAACTCCTCAATTCTCAGTAGGGGATAAGAGTCCCGCACTGTACAGGCATTGAGTCGCCGGTAGTCAATACAAAAACCAAAAACGCAGGGTTCCGTCCTTCTTTCGAACTAGAACAATGGGGGCTGCCCACGGGCTCTGGCTCTCCTGTATGACCCCACTCTGCAGCATGTGTGCCAACATTTCTTTCACTTCCTGGTACATTTGCGGCGAGATCTGCAGATAGCGCTCCCGAATCGGTGTGACATTTCCTGTGGGAATCTCATGAGTTATGGCTGTGGTGCACCCAAAATCATTGTCATGGCGGGCAAAGACATCCTGGTAACGCCCCATCATAGTTTCTACCTGTTGTACCTGTTGCAATGAGAGTCCCATCAATTCTGCCTGGATCTGTTCCAGGATCCGGCGCCCTTCTCTCATGGTGCTTAACATAGTAACATAGTAACATAGTTATTAAGGTTGAAGGAAGACTTTAAGTCCATCTAGTTCAACCCATATCCTATCCTAACCTGCCCTAACATGTTGATCCGGAGGAAGGCAAAAAAAAAAAAACCCAAGTGGCAAACAGTAAGCTTCACATTGGGGAAAAAATTCCTTCCCGACTCCACATACGGCAATCAGACTAGCTCCCTGGATCAACGCAGTATCTAGGAAACTAGTGAATATAGCCTGTAATATTATACTTTTCAAGAAAGGCATCCAGTCCCTTCTTAAATTTTAACGAAGGCTCCGAGGACACAGTAACGGCTAAAGTCCAGGGATCTCCTTGTTTCACCGTTAACTGAATGGCCTCTGGTTGCATCAGTTCTTCCGGCATACCCAGTACTTGTGCCACCTCATTCTTGGGCGAGAGTGTGAGATCATCATCCACTAGGTTGACACACCGCACCACTACATTGCTGTCATGGACGGTGGCTAATGTCCGAGCAATGAGGAGTCCTGAAGGCAGTTGATCCATTAGGGCTGGCTCTATCTGGACTTCCACTCTTTCGAGGGCAACGTGAGCACAGTCTGGCCAAGTGGTAAACCGAGTTTGGCCGTGGCCGGAACGACCACCTTCCCTAGGACTTTTCCTTCTCTCGACGTTTCTTGAGCTTGGGCTACCCGTATCAGTTGTTGGAACACTTTCCTTAGGGGGGTGCAGGGGCTCCATCAATTGAGAAAAGCATTGGGTGACTCACTGACTAGGATGGTCCTGAGTTCCTTCAGTACATTCATCCCTAGCGTCACTGTGGGGCCATTGCCAGGGTCTCCGGTGGTCAACACTACTCCTTTTCGACCCACATGTTTTCCACACACGGTAATTTGCATCCAGACCACCCCTGCGACCGGGATGGGTAATTGGTTGGCCACTGTGAACTTGATCACTGTGCCCCATTCAGGCAGCATTGCTTTAGAAAAATGATGTCTGAAATAAGTTTCTGGCATGGTAGTCACTTGGGAACCAGTATCAACTAGACAACGGATGGCCTGGCCATCCATTTCAGCGCACACGAGGGTGCTCAGGGAAACTAAACTTGCAGGACTACCTTCTCTCCTTCTTGGCAACTCAGGCTCCGGGCAGCAAACCCCAGCCACAGAGCCCACTAGTTTAACAGCCGACGGGTCAGTAGCCTACCCCATCTTACGCATCCTCCGGCATAATGTCCAGTGTCCCCATATTTAAAACAAATTGGCTGTCTCTCTGCTTGGAACTGCCCCATTTCCAGATGGGGATTGGGGCTAGTTCTGCCTCTGGATGAGTTCGGCGGTTCCAGGTTTTTTTTTCTCAAGCCTGACCACTCTTCTCGCATGTCCTGGATTTCCTTCAGGATTTCGCTAACCCAACCTGGTTCAGCGGCGGGCGGAACAGATTCCTCTCTGCTACGGACCTTCCCTGTTGAGGCTGCCACCTCCTGCTCTTGCTCGTGCGCACGCACTCCCGCTTGGATTTCTAGAAAAGACATACGTGGATTGGCCTGCAAGCGCTCCCACAAGGCCTGTTTAAGCGGCGCATCCCTGAGGCTTGCCACTAGTTGGTCTCTCAATATTACATCAGGAGGCTCCACACCCACATCATCCCACTTAGCGCTCGCGGCGTGAATCTCCTGCAACGCATTCATATATTGGGTCACAGACTCCCCCTCCCTTTGAACGTGGCTAAACAAGCGCATCTGTAATTCACCGACATCTGTGGGGTCCCTATGCATCTCTTACAAGATCTGTAACACCTTGGTGAATGTGTTCCGCTCTTGTGGGGGCCGGAACACGACAGAGCATCTAGCTTCCTCGTCCAGGGCCATCACAGCAATCTCTGCCTGCATAGCGGGGGTCATGGGGTGCATTCTTAGCATGCCTTTAACCCACTTGGAACAGTCCCATAACAGTGAATTGCTCCCCGTAAACTTTGGGAGATTGTTGAGCATGGCCCCCAGCGGCAAGCTGGCCCTTGGGACGCCCACAGCTGCTTGGTCTGCCACCTCCTCCTCCTCCTGTGCTTGTGGACAGCATCCTGCCAACTATGTCAAGTGTAAGCAGGCCGGGGGATGCAGTGACAGACAGAAGGCAGAGCAAGGGTAACAAAATTTAACAATTTAATTAAACAAGGTATTAACTCCTCACAGGGAGGTAACGGGTTAAGGACTAGGTAATAGAAACAACAAATGCAAAAAACAATGGCAGTCCAGTGAAGGAACTTATCCTTTATGCTCCTCCAAAGGCTTTTAGTCCCGGCAGCAGTCGGGGGAATGTCCACAGAGGGGGTCCTTAGAACGATGATCCATCTTCTGGCAGCAGTGGTCGGTCTCCGGTACCTTCTGCTGAGCCCCTAGCCGCAGCGTTCCCACAGTCAAACGTGAGCTCGGGTACAGCAACCGGCAGGGAAGGCCATAAAAGTATGTCCAGTACTCGGCCTTCTCTCCTCCGCACGTGCGCAGTACTCACGGTCACTGGGCGCACGGCACCTCTCTTTTTTACAGTCACTGGACACACGGAACTTCTCTCCTCGGCATTCGTGCTGAAGACGGTGAGAGCCGTCACACGCAGCCTGTCGTGGCGCTGGTACTCAGAGGACGGAGCACACCGCTCACAGCCTGGTCTTCCTCCTTACAACATTGTCAAAAATCAAAAGAATCAGGTAGGAAGTGGTAGGCGCTTAGGTTTGGATGCAATTCCAGAATCCAACATGTGTCCTTTAAGATGTTTTGTTCAGGCCTTGGTGGGATGGTCTTTTGTTATATCATGATGATGGTTCCTTTTTATCAAGGTATCAATTTACTATGATATTTAAGTAATGTTTATGTTGGTTTCAGATTGGGGTTGCTCTAGTTTAAGTTCAGAAATTATCCATCGCATTGGGCATTGAAAGTCTCGGTGTTCTCGGGCTTATATTAGACCTCACGTTTTAGCTGTGGGATAGTCTTTAGGTAACTAGTGGACTGTGTGTTTGATTTTAGTTATTAACATCATTCTGAGTGCACCCCTATTTTGATCTGGATTAAGCGCCTCTCTTATGTTTATTGGGTGCTCTTCAGGCAGACATCAGGAAGGAGGTAGCGATGAGCGAGCATGCTCGCCACTATTCGGTGCTCGCTCCAGTATCACTGTACTCAGTGTACTCGGCGAGCACCGAGCATTTCCAGGATTATTCGGCGGGAGCTCGGGTCTCCGCCCTGCAATTTTGGCGATTTTTAGAGCGCCAATGAACATGCAAGGATTGTCTGCCATGCACTGTAATGCCACAGCCATCTTTGTCGTGGTATTACAGTGATTGGCTGGCTGCACAGCATCATCAGGTCTGTAAGAGACCGGGTGCCACCCTGCTCGGCGCATTCAGCACTGGAATTAGCGAGGGTAGGGAGAACTGTTGCTGAGATGGGGTCAGATTTGGGGATTTATTAGATAGTGTGAGTCTACCATTGTTCAATCCACAAATCCAGATAAACCAACAGTTCTTTTTAGGGCTAATTAGGGGGTATATATATTGCAGTGCTAGGTAGGCAGCAGAGTCTATGTGCACATATCCACATCAGTGCAAGGCATGCAGGCACTGTACGTGAGTATATAGAGCTCACTGCATACATCAAAAGGGTCCATTACTGTCTGAAGCTGCCTATTTTATATATACCTAGCTGCAGGTATCCGTGGCTAGGATTAATTTTTTTTCCACCTGAATCCTGCTATTTTTATTACAGAGCATCCAGAGCCCCCTTTTTTTCTACATTTGTTTGCTTGGTCACACTGCAGACTACAGCCAGGTCATTTTAATACAACAGCGTGAAAATCCAGCAATTTAAAATGGCTTTTTTTGTCCCAGGCATCATATCTGAGTGCGCAGTAAATTCTGGCCTTTTTTGTGGTACTGTAGTATTTTTTGGAGTGTCTTTCAACATTTTTGGACACCATTTTGCTGACCAAAAAATCTTTAGCTGGCCAAAAAATATTTAGCTACAGTTCATATATTTATCACTGTGTTTTGTACGCCACACGCATCGCTTATCATTAAATATTTTACAATTTTAGTACTCCAACAATTTTTTTTTTGTGTCATAGCCTACTTATTGACACAATTTTGGTGGGCCTAAAAAAATCCAGGCCACATATTTAACAGTGTTCTATCTCTGTCAGACGCCAGATCTATCTGTGGTCTACAAATTGTGGCATTTCCGGACTATATTACACTGTTACCCTAGGTCTATACAGTATTTTGGGGTAAAAAAAAAAATTTAAAAAACTCCAGGCCACATATTGAACAGTCTGGTATCTCTGTGACATGCCTCATCTATCTGTGGCCTACAAAGTGTGCTGTGGAGGTTTCCATTCACGTTTTTTGCTTTGTGTTACCCTAGCTCTAAACACTATTTTGGGGTAAAAAATTAAAAAATACAGGCCACATATTGAATAGTCTGGTATCTCTGTGATACACCTCATCTATCTGTGGCCTACAAAGTGTGCTTTGGGGCTTCCATTCACCCTTTTTGCTGTGTGAGTTACCCTAACTCTAAACAGTATTTTGGGGTAAAAAATTTAAAAATACAGGCCA
>VIAB01004974.1:110227-121785 GCA_009801035.1 Oophaga pumilio | reverse complement strand
AGGTCACTTGTCTCGGACCGGTCTCCAGCCTTGAGAGCTGTCCCTTGCAGGGGCGTCGCCTCATTGTGCTCAAGTTCCCAAAACTTGGTCTGTACCAGTCGATGTAGCGTCTGCAATCGATGTCGATGTTCACGAACCCAGATGGACACCCCCGTCCACGGGTAGTCCTCCTCTGGATCCAACTCCAGCTCGGTAATCTCTCGTCCTTTTCGGCCGAACAGCAGGGTGTATGGCGTGTATCCGGATGTACTGTGCACTCGGTTGTTGTACACCCAGGCCAACTCAACTACATACTCGGGCCAACGGACTTTCCTGTCTTCCTCCAACGTTCTCAACATCTGAATCAGCGTCCGGTTGAAACGTTCGCAGGCTCCATTCCCCTGCGGATGGTAAGATGTCGTTCTGGACTTTTCAATCTGATACAGGCGGTGGAGCTCCTCCAGCACTCGACCTTGAAAGCAGTCGCCTTGGTCATAATGGATCCTTTTCGGGCATCCATACACCCGGATGAAATCTCGACAGATGGCCTGTGCAGCTGACTCAGTCATCTGATCCCAGGTCGGAGTCACCATAGCGATCTTAGTGAAATGATCAGTCATCACAAGACAATGTTCATATCTGAGATGAGCAGGACCCACGGTCAAGTAATCGATCATTGGCAGTTCCAAGGGAGCAGAGGTCACAATGGTCTGCGTAGGAGCTCTCTGTTCTGGGGGTTTAGCCAATTCACAGCTTCGACATTGTTGACAGGCCTCTTTCACTGCAGTCTTCAACCGTGGATGATAGACCAATTTCTGTGCACATATAGGCTGTTCTCTACATTGGACACTACCTTTCTGAATCCAGCTCATGTAAGTATCATACACATGACCAGGTTTTTAAATACATCAGTTAGAGATTGAATACATTAGTCAGGGACTGCTCTGATATGAGTATACTTTGACGTTTGGTAGAGCTGCTTAGTATACATTTTTTGCAAAAAAAACGTATCAACCAAATACCCTGTGTTTTATCATCTTTTTACCAGCACTTGCTGTCTACTGTTACGTGAGTCATGTAAAACGACAGGTGCCATTTCCCCGGTTACCCACGAGTAGTGAGAAGCGTGACAGAGAACATGAGGAGAAAATTGAGCTAAAGGAGCAGAATTATCCGGTAGAGGTGGGTGATGAGAAGGAGATTCCAAAACCCCCCGGGGCCAAAGCAGGCAGCTATCACTCAACAGGAGCTGCTCAGGAGCCGCTGCTTTCGTCTCCGTTGCTAGTCCAATGGACGACGATGCTGCAACCGCACGTGGGCCTGATGGCTCCCGAAATGCGGGTGATGTGCTGGAGCTGAATGTTGGAGGGTGAGATTTTCTCTGCTGAGGGAGAGAATAACCCAGATGGTGTGAGAGTGGCGCATCCAGAGAAGGAGGATGAGTGTGCCATCTCATGGTTGGTCCCAGTTTCAGTCCTTGTTGAGAAGGTTCCGGAAGGCGGTTAAGCCAGAGGAATGCCCTATTTATTGACTGTAGGTGGATAGAATGTGATATCATGAGTGCCTCACCAGTTGATAGTCACCTCAACTACAAGTCGTGGTGGCTGGCTGAGCGTCCTTCCTCCATGAGTTTATTGGAGCAAAAGAAGTAGACTGTCCTGTTCCAGACTGTCCTGTTCCTGCGGGGGGTGGCTCTAAGCATCTAACGCAGCTCCTTGAGAATCAGTCAAGATGTCCCAGACCCGCAGATGAGTTGTTCTGAAACATCAGAAGGGGGTATGGATTTCTTGAGGCAGAATGGACCGAGTATGAGGTCTACGTCAGCCGTGACGTGGTAAAGAGAAAGTATTTAAACTCATGGTTACACAATCTACGTCCAGGGGAGATCGTAGAACTTGTAAAATGCAGTTGTCAGCGGGGCTGGTATGCTGCAGCCTTGGTCCACCTGCATACCTGGGAAGACATCCTAGAGCGGGACCAGGAGGTCTTCAAACGGAGTGCTGAAAGAGAGGCACTCCAAGTGGGAGATGAAACAGTCCCTGCAGAAATGGTGCAGGTGCCTGGAACCGGTCATTCTAGTGGAGGGAAAATAACCCCCAAATGTCTCCTGAAGAGCTGGAGGGTGCTGATCAAAATCCTTCAGAGGGCCATGGACCGGCTGAATCTCCCAAGGCAGCGCCACCATCCAGCTTGCCAGAACTGTGGGCTGAGGAGGTGAACACCACAAGGCCAGGATTCGATGAAGACAGCCGGGCCACAACAGGTCAGGTGGTTCAAAGATTTAGGGTTACCAGCTATGGCCCTATCCAGGTTGATTGTGGGAGTGTGATGACAGCAGAGGAGGACACTGGCCAACTAATTTTCCTGATCAGCCTTGGAGATGGAGGAGGCCACCATCTCCCAATGCTTGGGCTACTTTCATGGAGGAAAAAGGAAGGTCTGAGCAAGGCCTTGAAAGGAGAAGAAGTTCACGACTCAACGTCCATTTTTTCTGAATTACCACAAGTGTGAATTTCATTGCTGCTGACATTGCTCAGAGCAAGTTATTAAGGACTGTTGCCTGTTTTCCCTTTGGGGCCGAAAAGGCCTGAAGCAACTGAGTTTGGTTGTACCAGTGTTTGTTTTTCTTTAGTTGCGCCTGTTGCACTTTTTTCTGATGTAATAGCAGGCGCTGGTACTCTTAGAGCATTTTTGAGATCCTCCACAACAGAGACTAAACGTTTCTGGACTGTGTTTCAACGGAAGTCTACTGCTGTGTTGGCCTACGGGTTGTATTGATAAAATGAACATGGAAACTTTGTTTCCAGGGTCCTTACCGAGAACGACTGGTACTACTGAAAAATTTTATGATTATGAACTGTCACACTTGCTGTTCCGGCGCTCTTAACCGAGAAGGGTCAGATGGATCTATATAAAGAAGAAGACGTCGGGATCAGCCTGCAGTCTTATGTTTTATAATGTATAATGTTTGATAGAGTTTTATAATGCCTTATCTCTGCACTAACTCTTGTAAGGTCTGACTCTTTTAAAGTGTGGAGGAATGTAGCGGTGGTGGGGGCTGGTGGTTTACTCTCTGACCAAACAAGGATTAAATGCATTTGCTGTTTATGCTTATTATAAAAGGTTGATCCCCACTGGGGCTGCAGTTAGCTTAGACAGGGTTAAATGTAATGGCCTGCCTAGTTTAGGAAGGGAACTGAGAGTTAGTGGCAAGTCCAGGAAATGACAGGGCCAGTGAGAGTGTGGAGAGCAGTGTGTGAAGCAGCAAGCCTAAGTCAAGAGGCTGCTAGGGACTGCGTGGGCCTAATACTCGTGACAGGGGATTGCCGAAAATACCCATCTAATAACCTGTGGGAACCTTGATATGAACGTCGGGGTCCTGGGGCGAACTCAGCCTGTGAAGCTACAGGGAAAGATGGACTCAGACTACATGGGGCGGATGGTATTGCAATCCGCATATACTGCTAGTGGTGGAGAAGGGCTAGAAACACCAGTGAGAGGGACATTCTACCTATACCGAGAACCACGGCTGAAGTTGCATCCGGTACCTGTGGCAAAGATGACAATCCATTGGGCCTTAGTTTTTAAACTTTGCAACAAGTGCACAAATGTGTGATCACCGTGCCTAAAGGTCAGCTTCTCTAATGTAATTGCTGTTACATGAGTCATTTCCTCTGCAATGTCTAACACTGAGCCAAAAACTTACATTCGCCCTGTATAGATCTTCCTTATAATTAGCGGCAACTTGGAAACTACCCCTGCCCTCCCTTACAAGTTGTTGATAGGGGAGGGCTAGTTTGCGGGAATTCATTTCTGGCTCAGCATTACACATTGCAAAAAAAATCATCTGATCCTCGTGACTGCACTTGTATTGTGACCATTGTGACAATATCAGAACATTTCCTGCTCAGTGTTTATAGGACTGTAATGGGATCCAAGAGGTAATGTTTCACCACTAGCCATATATTCAGATTGCGAAACCTCCCACCCCAAGAAGTTCGAGTCCATCTTTCCCTGTAGCTTCACAGGCTGAGTTCACCCCAGGCCCCTGACATCCATATCGAGGTTGCCCCAGGCCATTAGACGGAATCACATGTAAGGGTATTTTCGGCAATCCACTGCCCCGAATATTAGGCCTACGAAGTCCCTAGCAGCCTCTTGACTTAGCCTGCTACTTCACACATTGCTCTCCACCCTCTCACTGACCCTGTCACTTCCCAGACTTGCCACTAACTCTTAGTTTCCCCTGCCATACTGGGACAGCCATTACAGTTAACTCTGTCTAAGCTAATTGCAGACCCAGTGAAGATCATCCTTTTATAATGTAAGGGGCGGAGCATGACCGGACCGCGGGTACCTGCAGGCCGGGTCTGGAACTGAAAAGGCTGCATCCCATGTTCTTGGGGGGAAGCCTGAGTAAGACGGACCTTCCCCTATTGCCTGGGGGAAGTGCTAGTGAGATGGACCTTCCTGCTGTCTGAAGAGGGCGGGGAGTGAGAGGAGAAAAGCGTGCTCAGCAAGTGAGGTTGGCCCGAACGCAGAGCAGCGCGCAGAGCTTCCCCTTCCCCCACCACTGCGTACCGCCGCTGCGGCAGGACCCCACAGTCCACAGAGGGACTGCTGTCATGAGAGAAGCCGAGAGTGCCGCAACAGTCAAGTGAGAGAGGGACTGCGGCACTCAGGGAAGCCGGGTGTTTTCAGCAGCAGCCAGAAAGAGGAGTGCTTCGTCCAGGGAGCAACAGCATTACACAGGTGAGCTTCTTTGCAGCAGCCCCACCGTCAACAGCAGGGACCCGAGAGAAAGTCGTGAAGTGTGCCCGGTGACTACAGAGAGAAGGTGCAGTGTGCCGATGACTACCAGCGAGAAAGGCGCCGTACAATAAGTGTCCATGCTCATGTGCCGCCTGAAAGAGACCTGGTGCTTGACCGTTATTTACACCCTGACGTTGCCAGCAAATATTTGCCCAGACACTTACGCCCTGACGTTGCCAGTGTACATTTGCCGAGCCACGTTGCGCTCGTACAGTACTGTGCCCTCACCCTTGTCAGCTACTTCAGCATATGGACTAGGGGCAGCGGAAGGCACCGGAGACCGACCGCTGTCACCAGAAGATGGGGTATTGTTGTTTACCAGACCGCATTGGAAAGGACACTGCGCCTGTCGTTGTCAGCGCTATTCACTTCACGGACTTAGGAACCAGTGACTCTCATCGGACCCGCCGTGATCTATACCGTTGTTCTTCAACTCACCATATCCTTGTGCCATTTATATTGTTTAACCCCTTGTTTAACTCATTGCCTCACTGCGTGGAGTATTCCCTGTTCATTAAATACTGTTAACCCTTCCTCTGCCTCCTGACCGTCACTGCAGCCGGCAAACTGCTTACAATAACATGGATAAACATCAAATGCACGTAACCCTTTGAGTGTCAGGGAGCAAACCACCACCACCACCGTTGGGCTTTATCGTCTACATCTGCCTGCAAATACGGCTGTTCACCAAGTAAAAGTTTGGTTGTTTTTATGAACCTCGTGTCTCCTGGATTAATTGCTGCCCTGGATCAAGAAGAGGGATTCCTGGACTCAGAAGAAGAAGAGGCCTACATCCCTAAAGTAAGTGTGATGCCCCTAACATACAGCAGTACACCGGGACTGGGACATAAGATGGCTGTAGGATGCCAAAGGGAGTGGGAACAGAAGCTCTCCCACGACTACCTCGCTTGAGCATCTTACATATCATAAAGTCCATGTGAAATCCAGCCATAATCTGCCTCTTATTGTTTTCAGTGAAAAATCTGAGAGCTCAGAATTTCTAATCTCCCTAACATCTGAACCCAACTATAGGTAATAAAGCGCCGTGGATGTATATTGCAATAAAACTGCGACATTTTCTGTGATACCTTTGACTCTGAGCTTCCTTAGCACAAAGGAAAGGAACACTTATATTGTTCTGCAGCACAATGAGCCCAAAAGCAACAAAAAAATGTATGTATGAGTAGTGCACTCCCCTACTATTATTATTATTATTAGTATTAAAAAATTAATTACTGTATTGCTCCAATTTTCCAAATTTCATATTGCTGCATCTGTAAAAGTCTGAAATTATACAATTAATTAACTAAACCATATGGTAAACTCCATAAAGAAAAAAAAAGTGAAGAGCACAAGTTGGCAATTTTTGGTCATCTTGCCACCCCCCAAAATAATGAAATGAAAAGTGATCAAACCATTAGACACACATACCCCAAAGCCTCGTAGATGAAAAAGTAAAAAAATGAAAATGACCGGTGTCCTCAAAAAAAAAAGGAAGAGCTCAAACGACTATGTGGACAGAAAACTAAAAAAAAGCCATGAGTCTTGGAAGAAGGGGAGGAAAAAATGAAAACACAAAAACGAAAATTCACCATGGTGGGAAGAGCCTTAAAGGGCATATCAGTAACATTTTCCAGTGTCTTACATGATACGTCACTTCATCTTAGTGCTAATCTATTCACACCAGAGAGAATAGTGAGAAGCAACTGGCGTCCATGGGGTGTGGGCACCATGCTTATCTCCGAACACAATTAGTGTTTATGGTGACGGGGCCCCTCTGCTACATGTTCTTAAAGGTCTGTGTCGGGGATCACCAGCTTCTGAGTACATTACATTATAGATTTGTACCAGGCAGATACAGAACCCTGCAATCACAAAAAATTGCCCAACCTATATTATGTTCCCTTAAAGGGATAATATACCACAGAATTATACTTACAAACACATGGCAACCAACCAGTGAAAAAGAATGGTACCACACAATGGTATAAACAAATAAAAAGTATCTTTATTATTAGCAATATTAAAATCATTCACAAAGAAAGGTGCGAAGATCATTAAAAAAGAGACGTATGTCCGCCATGGGAAAAAACCTCACTTCAGCCTAAACACAAACTCATAAGTCCCATACATTATCATGTGTCATGTAACTAGATAGGGGAATGGTTGCCACGCTAAACCTAATTTGACACAGAAAAGCGTAAAGCTTTATGTGACTATATATGGTTAATAAGTGGCCCAACTAACCCCTTAAATACTAATAAGAGACAATGTAAGCAATGCATAAGCATCAATCCATGCATACCAATTAAGGCTGGTGGCTTTCCTCGGACGTCCCTCTGCCCCGACGCGCGTTTCGCTCTGCTTCCTCGGGAGGCACTGCATATAGGCGATCTGCTCATCGCCTTTATGTAGCAGAGACGATCATGTAGTGGATGCTTCTAGCCTCCCATGGAGGCTATTGAAGCATGCCAAAATTAAAAAAAAATGTTTTAAAAAATATGAAAAAAATAAAAAATATAAAAGTTTAAATCACCCCTCTTTCGCCCCATTCAAAATAAAACAATAAAAAAATCAAACATACACATTATATATCGCTGCATTCAGAATCGCCCGATCTATCAATAAAAAAAGGATTGACCCAATTGCTAAACGGCGAAAAAAATCGAAACGCCAGAATTACAGTTTTTTGGTCTCCGCGACATTGCATTAAAATGCAATAACGGGCGATCAAAAGATCGTATCTGCACATAAATGGTATTCTTAAAAACGTCAGCTCGGTGCACAAAAAATAATGGAGACACTACGGTATTGGAAAATGGCGCAAATTTTTTTTTTTTTTAGCAAACTTTGGATTTTTTTTCACCACTTAGATAAAAAAGAACCTAGTCATGTTTGGTGTCTCTGAACTCGTAATGACCTGGAAAATCATAATGGCAGCTCAGTTTTAGCATTTAGTGAACCTAGCAAAAAAGCCAAACAAAAAACAAGTGTGGGATTGCACTTTTTTTGCAATTTCACCGCACTTGGAATTTTTTTCCTGTTTTCGAGTACACGACATACTGAAACCAATGATGATGTCGTTGAAAAGTACAACTTGTCCCGCAAAAAAATAAGCCCTCACACGGCTATATTGACGGAAAAACAAAAAGTTATGGCTCTGGGAAGAAGGGGAGCGAAAAACGAAAACGCAAAACCGAAAAAAGCTGGGGTCATTAAGGGGTTAATTTTTCCGTAGAATTGATTTGTGGGATTTGATTTGAGCTATTTTACTGGATTCTTTGTAGGGCTAATTATTGGGGTGCAGGCGGACTGCCGTGTTACTCACTCGAGGATCGCATCACAATCATCGGACTGGCTGTCGGCACTCCTCACCAAAGCATGATAGCTGCATAGAAATGCATGTGCTGCCATGCTCAGGTCAGGAGAGCCGATGGCCAGTTCAAGGATTGCAATGTGATCCTCGCGGCAGTCTGACTGTACCCTTATAGAAAAATATTCAGAATTGAGAGTCCAGTAAGGCCGTACTGGGCCTCTGGCCCCTCAAGGGAGATTGCCATGACAGGGCGACGTGGGACTTAGGGAGCCGGCAGGGGATAATCGGCGGTGGACAGTGGGTTAAAAAAAAAAAGTGGGGGCGGGAGAGGCCAGCAGTGCTTTGGAGGCACAGGCAAATAAATGATAAGGAGGGAAGGGCCGGCGTCACACTGGCGAGTGTGATGTGAGTAAGTCGCACGACTTTCTCGCATCAACACCCGGCACGGCCGCCCGCTCTCGGACCAGAGTGTGCGGCTGCATAGAAATACATGCAGCCGCACACTCGGGTCCGAGAGCGGGCGGCCGTGTCGGGTGTTGATGCGAGAAAGTCGTGCGACTTACTCGCATCAGACTCGCCTGTGTGACGCCGGCCAAGGGGTTAAAAAAGGGGGGAGCGGTGAGAGCGCGAGAGATGGAGCAGGGCCATATAAAAGGGGGGGCGGCCATTTTAGAGGGCACCCATTTTGGGAGAACTGCCACACTTACAAGAAGCTCTTACCCACCCTCCCTTTTTTGTTCCGAAGGTAGAGGCTAACAGTTTGCCTTGGGGGAGGACAGTGTTTAGGTCATCTGGGCTATAATCACTATTGTTGTTTATCTTATTTATGGGGAGGTTGTGATAGGTCAATGTTATGTCATAGCAGTGGGGGGTGGGGGGGAGATCCTCGAAGTTGGTGGAAATGGAAAATGGCGGATTGGTGGGGGGGGGATCTGAAGAGGTCCTGGACTCCCCTCGGTGAACTTCTGGTGAATGGTGTACTGGTAACCCTGGGTAGGGGTTATTTTGGTTGGCCCCTTTAAGGGGTTTCGGGTTTTTGGCCAGGTTAATCGTTAACTATCCCCGAGCTGGTGCCTAGCGGCTGGGGGTAAGACTTAACCTGGGGGCCAAAATGGAGTTGGAATATGTGGATGATGACATGACATGACATGTCATCATCCTTATGGCATCAGGCATCAGGGGTTCACCTATCTCATGCTAAGTCCTAATACCTCTTTATTTATCTATATTAGCTTGCTATGACTGTTATACTGATATGCCAGTGTGGATTCCTTTATAGCTGTATTTGTGCAATGGAATAGAATGTTCTTGTTTAAAAAGTCCTGCAGATGATATCTTTTTGCAAAATTTGCAGTTCTAAATGATCCCACAGCGATATCTTTGTGCATAATTGATGTATATTCATCTGGGCTTATAGTTGCATGATTTATGCATTGTATTATTATTTTTGCTGCCAGATATGTTTTAGTTCCAAGGCTCCCTTCATTTCTTACTATTGATTTATGTTTTCCCACCTTCATTTGAGGGACATACAGGGAAGTTAGGGAGAGCCTACGTTGAGTGGGGGCGCCATATCGCTACTTTTAGGGTGCCAACCTCCACGGCAAGGTAGGTGATAGATCAGGACTAACATAGGGTGTCTGACAGTGCAGTTTATCGGTATAAACGTCAAGTTATACCTTCACTGGGTTTGGTGTTTTTTAAGGTATCATAATAAAAATTTGTACTTTTAAAGGGAATACATGTACACATATTATGATTTATTCCAATTTTTATTACTTTTTTTGAATACCATCATGCTATGACCAGGGATACAAAAGTGTTTTGCCACAGGTAGATCCATTCTTTTTTCTCTTATTGTGTGGCGATGAGAATTCATCCTTGTTCTCAGTTTTTGCCCGGTCTCCCCCACATACAGACCGCCAGGTGGACATTTAGTACAAATAATTATAATAATTATTATTTGACGAAGCCACTCAGTGTGGCGACACTCTATTCGGTTCCCCTTGGTGGCATTTTGCTGGCACGAACTTTCCACATATTGTTAATGGGCCTGGTATTATGCAACCCAGACTCATACATCTTTACTGGGTGATTACTCTCTTGTTATAGAACTTTGTTTCTGGACAGTTCTTGCTATTTGCACTTTTATGCTCATTTAACATCTATCTAGTTGGACACTATAGCACTTTACTATCAGCATTATGGATCATTAGATCCCTTTTGTTGACCCAGATTAGTGATAGTGGTATGCTTGCTTAATAATTATTATTTATTTTTTATTTTTTATACCTGACTTATCCTTTGGAGGGTTGTATACTATATACCTTTGTATTATTGGTGCTATCTGCCTTCTGTTATTGCTGTTTATAACAGGTTTATCTGCCACTTATTAGGTATTCACCCTAAGTTTTTTTTTTTTGTTTTGTTGTCATTTATACAGGTGTCATCCATTTCCATCTTGTACAGCATGTTGCTATTGTGTGTGTATAAGATAGTGTCCATCTTATTTGTTGTTCTACGTTGACACCTTGGGGGACTTGTAGCTCTATTGTAGGCGATCATATGTAGTTTCTATGTCATGGTATGACTTTTTAAATGTTTTTACATGGTGTTCTTTTGTGTCCAATAAAATATTTTTGTATTTTTAGTGATCCCTGTTATGGTCTGTAGCTTTTTTCTCCCTTTATCTTCATTGTGTGTTTATACAGACTACAGGTGGATCCCTTAACATTGAGTGGTGCCCTCCTTCTTTCTATTTATTTGGACTATTTTTAACCCCTTCTCGGCCCTTTATTTCCTATGATTTGGGGTCTGGAGAGACTTCGGAGCGTAATAAACGTCTTTTTTGTGGAATCGAATCTGCAGTCTAAGAAAACCTGCCCGAAATAGATTGTGGTAGAAATGAGGAAATCTTGCGCAAACCAAACCCTTCAATATATACAGACCTAAAAATAAAACATGGTGGTATGATGTGCAAATCAAAGCAATGTGAACAATGTCCTAATTACACATCATATAACCGAGTGCTAAGCATACACTGACACCACAATTGCACACAACCTAGGAGGGTGTACAAAGGTTTAGTTCTTGGGAGAAATGCTGGTAATATATGGAGAATATTTCAATAACTAGTCTTTTTAAAGTTATTGTAATTCCACCTACTGCCCCTAGTGGGAGCTCCTACATTTTGGATGAGATCCTCTGTACGTCAGGAGGCGGAGCTTGCGTTAGCTATAAATTCTTGCACAGAAGCCTGAGTAGATCTATAATGTTAAGATACGCGAGGACTCAACTTCACCTCAACTCAACTTCTAAATTCCTTTCTCCTGGACTCTGAATTCTTTGGATTATCTGCTCATGGCCCCACAAGGGGCGAAAACCAAATTGCAATTTCTGGCAATGACCCTGGCCTTATTCTTCCTTTTGGTAAGAGATTACATACTTTTAA